>SZWC01012806.1:8313-20073 GCA_023375785.1 Penium margaritaceum | reverse complement strand
GGGAGAGAGAGAGAGAGAGAGAGAGAGAGAGAGAGAGAGAGAGAGAGAGAGAGAGGGAGTGAGAGTTTAATGATGAAAAGTCTGAGGACGTGTTGCTCACAGAACACGACATTTTTTTACTGCATTTTGTGATAATTCTAGTAATTTTCAAATATTTTATGTGATGGAATGCTATGCAACATTGACTAATGGTATTCAATAGACGTTAATGTATCATTTTACATTGAGAGAATGTCTACATGTTAATGAAAGAGATTCTTTGTAGGGTATGAGAAACCAAAAACAAAATCTTTTGCAGAAGTAATTTGTGAAGACTTTGAAGTGATCCTGCCCTTGAAAAGGCGATTTGAACCAATTTTTTTGTCGTGTTTTGTACACGACCTTCAAAACTCAAGAGAAATCTTTTGGCCCGATAGAGGATTATAACTATCTAAGCCATTGTATGCTTTTTGCTAAATATCACCATATTTGTGACAAACAGTCCGATTATCTAAAGAATACAATTCTTGTATTGTTGCTCGGGTCCTCAAAGTCACCAAGCACATTCTTTATAACTTTTGGATGGCTGAAAAATCTTTGAAATTTTTGCTCTATACAATCACAAAGATTTCCTTTTTAGGGTTTTGATTAGTAATTTTCATGAAGCTAGTACAGGAATTTGAAGTACATGCGTTTAGGGTGTGGCTATCGGCGACGGACGAGAAATTGAGGTTGACACCATAACACCTGCTGTCCACTCCTAGCATTTCAACTAGGAAAGTATGCCACTCTCACGATCACGGTTCCACACTGAGCAGTTCCTAGGAATCACTTCCTTGTAGCTGACGTACGAGGAGCAAAACTTTGGGACTTAGACCAACGACTTCCTCTTTAGTGTCTTCCTTTGGTAGTAATTATGAGGAATCTCAAAGGAAAGAATTATAATGAATCACATGCAAGTAACAGGTACTAGTCCTCAGCCCAACCTTCCTTTTGACGCCTAGTGGCTCCTTGAGGATGGCTGCATCTAGGGTAATCCTTGAGTGCCTCACCAGCCTGCTTGCATGGTGTGCTCAGTGACCGCCAAATGGCGCTATCCTCTAAGAAGCACCCATGAAGCTTCCAAAGGACCTTTTAAGAAGCTTCCGGGACATGGAGCGTCAGAAAGAATATTTTTCTTTTGGACTCATAACTCTCAAAAAACACAATGCCAAGTCACCCTTGTGGTCACCACATGCACGGGTCTTGTCTATGGTGGATCTTTCTCCATACTTGTCCCATTGGCCTGAAATTTACACAAATCTTTCCTGAAAAAGGGTGCCACCCAATTTCAACAGCCAACTAACTTTTCTACGATGCTTCTTGAAGACGTATCCATGAAGACCAATGCATTCCTATGTTGGACACTCCTTGGAAAAACTGAGTTTGTGCACAAGCATCTCTTGGTAAACTCTTATCTCAATAACGATTCAGGTTTGACACCGAACCACCTTGCCCAAGGCATTGTCGGTTCTGTTACCGTTAGACCAACAATCAAGTCATCTCCTAACATTGTTACACGTGGCACCCGCATCCGGCCAACGGAAAGGAGCCACTGCTCAGCTTGTTTTTCCTCTTCTGTCTGTATGTATCTAGGGTGTTCATTCCCTCAAGTTTCACCTAGAACAGTCGTTCCATCATGTTTGCCTTTGGTTCCGGGGCCTCGCCACCGTGTCTTCGCTCTGCTCATTTCTCCTTTTTCATCCAATCTTGGCTCTCGCCCTTGTACCTCTTCACTTGATCACTCTTGCTCCTCCGCTCAGCTCTCAACATCCCATCAAGCTCGCCTCCTTGAATCCAACATTCTCTCTTATTGCTCTTTTCTTCTCTTCTTCCATCAATGTGCTTTGGCTTCAGCACGTGTCCACTTGTTCTCTTGCCTAATTCTCTCTGTACCTCCAGAGTCCTCACTTGTTGTCATATTTCTGTGCCTCTACATTCTCCTTTGCTTCTACCTACTTCTGCCATCACTCGCCTCTCTATCTCTATTATTCTGACATGGTATCAGAGCCCCAGGCAACATTGCCTGGTGTTGCCTAACCACGTTATTGCTTTACTGTCCTCATCGTCACTCTCTGTCATCGGCAATTCTTCCGCCGTCGTCTGCCTCCGCTTCCACCACCTACGTCATCTTTGCGAGCTTCACTCCGCCTCCTCGGCCACAGCGTTGATCAGTGAACTACGTCCCTTTGTGTGCTCAGTCATTCGCACGTGGCGGTTTGTGCTCTCGGGTCCTTGATGCATCTGCTTGCCTGCTCGTCTTCCTCCGCTTCATCACTAGCTAACGTCAGTAGCATGGCCTCGACCGCTTCTCAAGCTTTGGCATCTCTCATCGCCGTGGCAGAGCCCTGCGTCTAATCACACGCGCGTGGTAAAGTCCGGCCCTCCTCCACCACCAACAGCTGATAGCAGCCCTTGAGCCGCTCTTTGCCGTCACCTTCATCAAAGTTTCCTGCCAGTTTCTCTCCTCGCCCCTATCAACCTGCACTTGCACTCTTTAACTTTTCCTCTCCAGATTCCACAGTCCAGCCTTCTGTTCATGCGTGCATCCACACGTTGTTGCACTTCACGAACGATGGTGGACACAAGCGACATGAGCATTAGGTGAACCTTTAGAGCCCTATGGATCGCTATTGCATGTGCTAGTCCTCTGTTGTTGTCCATGGTGGCTGCACCTTGCCAGAAATTTCCTTCCTTCGTGTGTGCACTTATGTACTCTGTTGTATGTCCGTTGTTCCTCACCACCGTTGCCACGGGCAACCACCGTTAACCTCCAACAACAGTTGATTGACACGACACGATCGACCAAGAACTCAATGGGCCGGGTTCAAACCTAGTGTCGGCCCTGGCCATTGTTGAAATTCATCCATGAGTAAGTAAAGCGCGAAAAGTGGCATAGATGAATAACAAATGAAGGAAAATGGCACAGGTGATTTCACTGTTTATCCACAACCGAACATGGCACTGATCTTTGGAATGAGAACACAAACTCTCACAGAGCTTCTTCATCTACCCCATCATGGATCTCTTCCCTCATCAGCATTCTCTCAAGCCACAGTGGCCACCCACTCCCTGTCCAAGGAAAAGCATGCGAGCTTAGCATGCTTAGAGCTATCCTGTCTAGCACTCCCTTGCTGCCTCCCGATCAGCAGACGCACTCGCGTCATCCGCGCAAACACTCCGAATCTGGAAGGGTCCGTCAGAAGTTGAGGGGACTCGCGTACACCTCCCCGTTCTTCCAAGTTGCGGGCAGCGCATTTCTCACCACCAGCACCTCCCCGCGGGCGGGCCCCACCAGCATGAGCGACAGCGTCTTGCCCTCCACGATCACGCCGTCCACCGACCACACCGCGCCGTAGCTCCTCGCCATGCGCCTCCACGGCGCGCCCGCCACGGACACAAACACGGCCGCCAGCCTCCCGGGCCGGTTGACGTTGCCGACGAGCAGCGCCACGTAGTACTGGTTCCCGCTCACCACCTTGAACCGCAGCCCGCCCGTCCTCTGGCACGGGACGGGCGCAAAGGTCACGGGGAACTGGCCGGGGTTGCGCGCGGTGGCCAGCGAGTCGTAGACGGTCGGGGAGAGGTTGAGCGCGCTCCTGGGGAGGGCGCACGGGCTGGAGCCGTTCTGGCTCTGGCAGATGTTGGTGGCGGTGACGACGGCGGACGCGCCGGGGCGGCAGATGGAGCTGTTGACGCAGCGCAGCTCGTAGCAGCCGCCACAGACGGCGCCGTTGCCGTAGATGGCCTCGGAGAAGCCCACGACGTTGGCGCCGAAGGGGTTGCCCAGCTGCGAGTAGCCGCACGAGCCGCCCGCGCCCTCCCCGATGATGGCCACCGATTGAGAGCTGGTGGGTGGCTGCAGTGCACAGCAGCAGCAGCAGCAGCAGCAGCAGCAGCAGCAGCAGCAGCAGCAGCAGCAGCATCAGCAGCAGCAGCAGCAGTGGAGGACGGGCGGGTGTGTGTAGAGAACGACAATGGTGTGGATGCGAATGCACCAGACTAACACTGACACGCATGTGCACAAGCACGCACGCGTGTGCATGTGCACATGCACACGCAGACACACCCTCAAAAGGTGATGCGATTTCATTGAGTCTCCCACCACCTTCACGGGAGAGACATTACATGGAATGGTTTGGTGTGGTGTGGTGTGGTGGGTGGGCCAACACCACCACTATTGGCATGGCAGCGGAAGTGGCATGATGCCACTACCACTACTGGGATCAAGAAGATGAGATTGTCATTTGTTATTTGCAAGAATTTTTTTTTTGTAATCTGCGAGATGTTAAGAGTCTCCATGGACTCTTCAAGGGCAAGCAACCACCACCGCTCACAGGCGTTCCGAAGTTGGTGTTGCTACCGTAGGTCCCGTTGGGCCCCCACACGGGAGGAGCGACATTTGGCGCGTTCAGAATCTCCCCATATGGCCCAGTGACCAAGAAGCTCAACGGCTTGCCGCGCAGCGTAGACGCGTCCGCGCCAGTGAGCTCCCACACGCCGCCGTAGCTGCGCCGCATCGCCAACCACCTCCTGCCCACCGCAGCGCCTCCTCCTCCTCCTCCTCCTGCACCTCCCCCCGCCGCCCCTCCGACTACCGCGCCTGCGGCTGCAGTGGCGACTGCCGTGGCGGGTGGCGGCGGTGCTGCTGCTGCTGCTGGTGCTACTGGGGGGGCAGTAGCAGGGGGGATGGAGACGGAGACGCCCGTGATCCATCCCGCGCCGCCCACGTTGTGCACGAGCACGGCGAAGTAGGAGGCGGAGGCGGAGGTCACGGTGAACTGTAAGCCTCCCGAGCGGGGGCACTGTGCGGGGAAGAAGGACACGGGGATGGTTCCGGGGTTGCGGGTCAGGGCGATGGCGTCAAACGCCTCGGGTGAGAGGTTCAGGCCCAGTGCGTTCCCGGAACAGACCGAGGCGCTGTAGTTGCCGCCTGTGCTGCCGCTGGCGGCGCTGCTGCTTTTGGTGCTGCTGTTGGTGCCGCCGCCGCCGCCACCTCCACAGCTGCCGATGACGGTGACTGTGACGGAGACGCCCGGTCTGCACTGCGGGCTGTTGCTGCAGGTGACTGTGTAGCACGCGCCGCACGACGTGCCATCCAAGTAGAGCGGCGCGGACAGGCCCACGACGTAGGCGCCGAAGAGGGACGCGGCGCGGGTGTCGTAGCCGCACGAGCCGCCCGCGCCCTGCTGCCCGAAGGTGGCCAGACCAGTGCCCGAGAGGACTGGCGTGGCGACGGCGGTAGGTGGCGAAGGGCAGAGGATGAGGCACGCCAGAGAAAGACACTGCAGGAGGAGAGCAAAGCGGGAGAGACACCGGCGCAAAAGCGGCGCTGCTGCCGATACGTTGGGTCGGGCAATGTGAAGGTCAAGAACGTGCGCCATGGTGGTGGTGGAGGTGGGCCGCAAGACTCTGATGCCGCTCACCGTGCTGACTTCAACTCTGGAGACGAGATGTGAGCGCTACTTCAACTACAGTCCTTCAGAAAGCCCGCGACGGCGTTTAAAGGGCGAACGGGTCGCAATTCGCGCATGAATGAGGCTGCCGACCTGTTTCACTCCAGTCCTGTCCACTTCCGACGCTCGGACAAGACGGAGAGATGACGGCGGAGAACGGTTCGGTGCGCGCGGATGGGTCAAAGATGAACTGCATGAGCCGTCGGGGGGTTTCCGGAAGTGTGGAGGGCGATAGGGAGGGGTGAATTGAGGGAGCTGGGGAGGGGACGGCCACTGCCAAAGGCCGCGATGCGTGCCTAGCCGCCAACACGAAACGCGTCCCGTCCAGCGGCAGCATCTTGTCGCTGGGCCGCGGCCCGTTCACGAACCGGGCCGCTTTCCGCCAAACGTCATATCCAGCGAAAATCTCATGTCACGGCCGTGAACCATACGCAGACGAGCATGGCTTTCAGTGACAAACTCCGTGGATTTAAACCAGGACAAGAATACAATCCGGGCAATTGACGCACCAACCGTGACTTTGCGATGGTTTCAGTACCTCGAAATCACTCAAAAAAACATATGTAGAAAGACGGCTCCTTTCGAGGTCATGCAAAATTGCTTCCAAGCGCTACCTTGCCATCCGCCACAGCCGAAGTGCTGCGCTCGGATGCGTGAAGGACGAGAGTGAACTGGATGCCCCATTTACCCGTTCTTTGTTCCGGTTGTGCTTGTGAAGGTGTGAGGAAAGGCATGCTCACCATAACACCGAGACACGCGGGGGCACTGAATCCGGCCCCCAAAACTGCAGCGTGTTTTACCTGGAATATCTCTAAAAAATGCGGATAATCATTTTTATCATAGAGTGGCCGTTTATTCATTTAAAATTGCAGAAATTAGAGGTCCATCACAGGAGCCGTCGTTCTTTCCTCCTTAAGTCATGTTTTTTGTGGTTATTCATTCGCCACCTTGTGGGGTTAATTTTGAAGGAGGTCCATATTTCTTGCCTGATTTTTTCAAAGAGGTCAAAAGCGGCGTGAGATACGTTCAATCAAGAAGGGAATGCTAAAAAAAGATTCGGGGATGTGTCCAACTTGTAGCCAATGGTAATCAGGAGACTGCAAAGGGAGGAATAAATAAATTGTGTTCTACGTTGTAGGAAAATGGTGAAAGAAGGTGGGTTGAGCATGGCTTGTTTCCATTTCAGAGGTACTTGATCGACCACATTGGCAAACATTATTTTTGGTGTAGTTGTTGATTGTGGCTAGAGTGTATCACGGATGTCTTGTGATTACAAGACTTTGACTTCAAGTTCTAATGTGAGAAAGAATTGCTCCTTCTGCATGAGGCCAAAGCGCGTGCTATACGTTTAGGAGGAAACAATCGTATGTAATATTCCTCTGCAATTTCACCTTGGATCAAGCTAGGGGGTTGGGATTGTTGGAATTGTTGTATGATCTCCAATACGCTGAATGAGGGTTTTTTGGGAGTTGGCGTGGAGACTCGTGATCTTCCACTGGTGCTAGGAGTCTGCTAAACTAAAGAGGAAACACTAGTTGAGAGATTCATATGCTTTTCAAATTTTACTACCAAGGAGTACAGCAGTGTTTTGGTTATAGTTACGGAGTAATGGATGTCCTTGGAGCTGGGTCAGCGTTTCCATATCATGACAACACACGCTGACCCAGTTCCAAGGACATCCATTACTCCATAACTAGGATGGATGTGGACATCGTACCTCAACGTATTTACGTTGAGGAGGGAGATTAGTCTGTGGTTGGTGAAAAGAGTAGGATCTTTGATTTTGTGAGAGAGGCGCTAAAATCACGTAAGTTGTGAGGGTTTTTTAGGATATTGTTGCACTGTGTGAGGAGAAGGTTTTTAGTTTTGAGCTTCTTAGAGAGTAGCCTGATGGACTTCTCCTAGAAGGTGATCTGTTTCTCGGCATTCATGTGAGGCTTGAGATAGTAACACATTTTCAAATTTTGTCTTTGTAAAGAGCACGTTGATGTGTTGGTATAAGCTGGGATGTGTTTTTGGAGTCGTGATGACAAAATTCCGTCGTAAGCGTCCACAGGGTCCGATTTACCGTAGTTAGCAAAGAACGTTTTGCGTCTCCACCAATGTACCGGCGTCATTTGTGAGTTAATGAAAAAAAGGTTTGAGGTTTTCTGACGTGTATGCGGTTGGAGATTGTTGAGGAGGATCTGGCTTGCCTGTTCTAGTGAATGTTTTCTGAGTCCAAGAGGAACTTGGCCAGATCCTGTGTATAGTGGTTGAGTTTGTTGTTTGGTGATTGGATGATGGAGAGAGTGATTGGGTCCTGTGACTATTGATAGTTGTGCTGGTGTTGTAGAATTCTGTGTTGCATGTGGGCGATAGTCTTATTTTTCCATAGAGATCAATGGTTGCTATACTATTTGAGCCGTTGGATGAACGTGGCTTTCTGTTTCAACCAATTTTGTGGTGTTGTTATGGTAATGAGAGTCTGTGCCCAATGCCTCGGGATAAGGGATGCATTAAGACACCAATACTCGAAACCTTCTGGAGGCCCTTGTGGAGTAATGCATGTGATCACTCGAACATGTTGGGAGTGGCTTGTTGCTTATTTGGGTGACTGACAAGGGGGTGCTACCAAAATGAAAGGAGTTTTTTAGGGCTAGAAATAAGTCAGTTTGAGAGAAGGTATGTGTTCTGAATGGAAATTGAATTCTTGCATCATGTTGTATTGGGGTCTGAATGTGTCATAAAATGCACGATAATGGATAAAGGATTTAGAATGTGACCGTGAATGGATTAGGGTGGTTGCCGGCCTGTGGCGGAGGTAATGCAGTTAATAACTCCAGCTACTATGTGAGTTTGGTGTATTGTTAGTTTGTTGTGGAAGGAATCGTAAAAGGATCGCCAGTGAAATGGATTTGGTGGTGCATAGATGGCAGTGATGAGAATTTGAACCTCGTGTCCAAGCACTTTGGATTGACTAACTCTTTCGCTGTTTACGAAGTTTTTTTCGCTTCGTATGGTATGCCTCGTCCCAATGAGGACGCCGCAGGTGTGTATGGCAAGGTCTTTGTTGTGGAATAGATTGTCCTTGGATTGCAATGCCAAAATTTTGAGGGTCTCTTTACTCCGTATCCGTGTGTTTCCGCCAATTAGGATGCCATGCTGACCTACATTGACCTACGTTGTTGACGTCAATAACGTTTAGGTAAACGAGCCTGACTTTGTCATGGGCATGGTTTGTCGAGGAGTTGGTCATTGTTGGATTGTGTGTAATTAACGCATTGGCCAAGGAAAGTGATATCATGGAGAAATAAATTCAAAGAATACGTGTGGGGGAACATAATCTAGCTCGTGCACGTGGAACTGCCACCGGGTTGGGGCAGGGGCGTAGCGGTGCCCCAAATGCCTTCATCTTCTTGAAGGCATTTGGGGCACCTACACACGTGTCTTGCAAAACAAAGTGTGTGGGCCTTGAGCGGGAGGGGTGGCTCTGAGATGGTCCATGGTTTCTGCATCAGGAGGTGTTTGTACGTGTGAGGTGCATCGTTTGGGCGGGATTTGAGTGAAGTTAGAATGAGCGCAGAGAGAGAGGGGTTGGAGGGTTGTTGTGGGGCATGTTGTGTGTGAGCAATTGTGGGAGAACCAAAATGTTCTGCTGGTGGGGAGGTGGGGAGAATGTGGTGGTGTGATGAGAGGGGTACGCAGGTAAGGGAGAGAGGTTTGGGTTGTTCGAGGGGGGGATGGAGGGATAGTGTGCAGATGGTGGAGGTGGAAAAGATTTCATGGGTCATGAGATGGGGTAGGGCGTATGGAGGGGAGCGGGCCATCCTTTGACATGGGGTGGATCTGCATGAGGGGGGGGGAGGGGGGGGGAGAATCTGGTGGTTTGGAGGAGAGAAGCAGATGAGGGTAGGCAGAACGTAAATTGAGGCCTTGTAGAGAAGTTTGAGAGGAATGGGGCGGTTAAGCATGAGTGAAGCAAGGGGAGGGGGGTGGGTGACAGCATTGGAGTGGCTTGACATGTAGTGAAATATATTGTTGTGCTTCATTGCACTGTGAGACAATTGCAAGGAAAATGGTGGGTGTTGAGGGGGTAAGGGCTCTGCTTTGGGGGAGGTGGGAATAGGGGCGTGTGGGGGTGGGGCAAGTGTGTGTCGTAGTAGACAAAATGGTTGTAGCGGGAATTGGAAATAAATTAGGGCATGCAAGCCCATGCAAAAACGAACATGAGCTCTGTGTGTGAGTGCGATGCAAGACGGCAAGAATTTGGCTAAGTCTCGTACGCTGAATATAAACAACGAGGGTTTACAAATGAGCCACTAGCAGGCTTATATAGGGGCGCCGGCAGCTAACCGCACCGGGCCCCGTCACCCCTGCTGAACCCAAATGAGTCAACAGGGAGAACACACTGCATACATAATGAGAGAAACAAAGGTGGTCTCCTCGAGGCACCGGAACAGCTCTCCGAGTGCCCGGGTCTCGACCACCCAGAAAATATGAGCAGTGCCAAAAAAATCTTGGAATCAACGTCCAGACATCACAGACGGCTTTCTGAACATCGGAAGCCCCACAACAGCCATCGGGTCTCCTCGTCGCACCGGTACAGTCAACCGGGTGCGCGGGTCTCAACCCACCGAGAAAACTCTCCTACTTTTTGACAAGCCCACATGGCTGCCAAAACGCATCGACCGCGTCTCGCCGGCGCTGTCGTAGGTGCTGGAGAAGTCTCGGTGCAGTCCGGAGGCCCGTCGTGTCGGCACGCCCTCCTCTGCCATATACCCCGAATGTGGGTACATCAGTAAACTAGCAGTGTCAGTCGTGACGGGTGGAAGCCACACAAACCAACACTCCCCCTGGCTGACATAGCCGTCCACGCCAAAACGAATGAACGAAGGCATGGAACAACGCATGCCAAACCACAATATGCACCAGGCAATCATACATACACACCTCTGCTACTCACCTAATGTCTCCCTAGACACTGGCACATGCTACCAAGTGTCTGGGTCTCGACCATGAGAGGAGGGATGCACACGTGCACAAACCAGTGTAATGCCCATCACACATATGTCAGGCAACAAGATGGTCTCCTCGTGACACTGGCGGTACCAGGGCCCAGGTCTCGACCGCTACGAGCAATCCAACACAATAGTATCATCATCCAAACACAGGATCATGGGAGGATCTCCTCGTAACATGGGTGCAACGCACCGCTTGTCCGGGTCTCGACCAACAGCTCGCATGCACATGCCACACACAGTATAGCCACACACCAAGACACACGATCACATGGTCTCCTCGTGACACTGGTACAACGCACCAAGTGTCCGGGTCTCGACCAACAGCTCGCATGCACATGCCACACACAGTATAGCCACACACCAAGACACACGATCACATGGTCTCCTCGTGACACTGGTACAACGCACCAAGTGTCCGGGTCTCGACCAACAGGGTGCTACCAAGCACATGCAGCTGTGTAGGCACGCAGCATGAGCCACATGCGGGATGCTGTAGATGCTCACAACACAGCATGGACCTCGCCATGCATCTCCCATGACGTTGCGCCAGGTCGAGGTCCACACAACACTCCCCCTGGGCAGATGAACCTGGCAGCAATGTCCTCGATGGAGATGCTGATGTCGTAGCTGAATAGATCCTGGGCGATGAGTCATGTGGTGTGTCCAACATGCAGAGATAGCTCCCCCTGTCACGTGCGATTCTACTCCCTCCCTCAAAGACAAAGTGGTGTCTCCGGCTACGACTCCTCACGTGAATCTGCATCGCCTGGGGTATACCAGTCCTCGCGTGACTACCAAGGGTCCCAACTCACAGTCTCTCCTGCCTCTGCACTACCGCGATGCATCTGTGTACGCTGGAGGAACGGGAATGGGCGAGCAGCACGCATGTGTGGATGAAGAGGCGGAGCTGGCCTCCGATACGGGATAGCACACCCTGAGACACAAGGGTGTACTGCCAGAAGAGGAGTGCTGGAACGACGAACCGGATCACCACTCGTGGATGAAGATGACGATGGGGCAGGTGAGTCGGATGGATGAAGGTGTGTGACGGTAGTAGTAGAAGGAGGAGCGATGATGGGGTCGACAGGAGCGAGGATGGCGGAAGCCGAAGACACGCTCACCTCTCCTATAATAGTGTCCCCAACGGACGTCATACTCGGAGCTCGTACAAGATCCTCCCCGGGTATAGGTGTGCCAGATGCTGCTGGCGGAAGGCTCCTGCCGATAGCAGTGATGCTGCCCTCCTCTGAGAATCGCTCACGCGCTGCCATCATCTCCCGCTG
>SZWC01012805.1:54202-83808 GCA_023375785.1 Penium margaritaceum | reverse complement strand
GGAGGGGAGGAGAGGGGAGGGGCCGGGCAACCGGGCCGGAATGGGAAGGGTTGCAACGGAGCAGGGCTAGTAGGGTGCAGCAGCGGGGCAAGAGGGAACGATGTGGGATGGAGTTGAGTGGTGTGGAAGTGACCACACAGCAACAGAGTTGGCCACACAGCAACGGATGGTGTGGAGGTTACGACAGAAGTGCCATCGACAGGGTCGTATGGGATGGAACGAGAGAAAAAAAAAAAATCGAGTTTCTGGGCATATGTTTTAGGACAATGTGGTTCGCTGGCTCACTCTTGTGCGTGCCCGTGTGCGTACGAATGCGGATGCGGATGTGCATGGGTATGCAGATGCATGTGTGTGTGCACGTGCATGTGCGTATGCGTATGCGTATACGTATGCGTATGCGTATGCGTATGAGTATGCGTATGCGTATGCGTATGCGTATGCGTATGAGTATGCGTATGCGTATGCGTATGCGTATGCGTATGCGTATGTGTATGCGTATGCATATGTGTGTGCGAATGCGAATGCGTATGCGAATGAGCATGTGTATGCATAACACGCGTACATGCACATGCGCACATGCCATAAGGTGAGCCTTATCTTCTTCCTTGCGTGCTTTGTTCACCGCAAACTTCAGCAGCAACCGTTCGCAAGACGCGGACAAAAAGAAAGGAACGAGCGGGAAGGGGGGAGGGGAGAGGGGGGGGGAGGGGAGAGGGGAAGGTGGGGGAGGGGGGGAGGGGGCGGAAGGGGGGGGGGGGGGGAGGGGAGAGGGGAAGGTGGGGGAGGGGGGGAGGGGGCGGAAGGGGGGGGGGGGGGGACGGGCGACTCAGGCTCACCAGTGGTTTTGAGAGTGTAGAGGGACCACGCCACAACGGGCACGGACACGAGCCCGGCGACGGCCCCCGCCACCTCCGCCGTGCTGCTGCTGCCCTCCGCCTCATCCCCGCCCTTGGCTTGGGCGATCACCACGGCGGCGCCTCGCCTCAGCCTGCCATCCGCGGCCGGCGATGGGCGGAGAGGGCCCTGGGACCGGCGGAGGACGCGGGGGCGAGCGGAAGAGGGGGAGGAGGAGAAGGCAGAGACGCGGAGGTGGGCCGTGGGCAGGACCGACGCCGACGGGGACAGCGCGGCGACGGCGACAGCGGCCATGGTGGGCAGAGGGGTCAGCGGAGCGAGGGGAACAGACGATCATGCGACTGGTCGGCTCGGTAGCCTTTGAACTGCGTCGCACACACTTTTGGTGGGAGGCGCAGTCGAAGGCGCTGAACCGGCGACATTGATTTTGATTTTGATTTTGATTTTGATTTTGATTTTGATTTTCGATTTTGATTATGATTTTTGATTTTGATTTTGATTTTGATTTTGATACTAATGGAGGAAGGGGGAGGCGACTCGGCGAACTGTTAGGAGAGTCCTCGCCACCGTTGGCGATTGCGCCATTTCGCCATCAGGCCTTTCCAGAATCAAAGGTGGGATCACACTTCTCCACCCAATTCTTTGAGCGTAGCTGGTTGCGGTCAGATTCGTGGGTTGGTTTAACTTTTTCAACTGGCGGTTGGTTGGTTGTTTTGCCTAGTTGATGCAACCATACTGGTGGAAAGCTTGGCCGACTGGACCAAAACCGTGGTACTTGAGGATCTCCGGCCCTCGAGTCATCCCGTTTTCCCGCCCACAGCCCACGGGACCACGTCCGAGCCACGTGGAGCGAGACTTGCTACAGTTTAAGTATCAAATTTTTAACGTCATGAATTTTTTATCCGTTTCAAGCATGCTCATTTATTTCATAGGCGGATGCAGCTGTATGCGAACAAATCAAATCAACCCAGGCAGCCGTCAGATGGGCAGCATCGCGACCTCGGACGATGTGGCCTTTTACCCCATGCCTACTTTCACCCAATGATAGTGCTGTCTGCATGCGATGCCATGGGCCACTGACCCAACCAAGCTCGTCCAACCACTACCACTCCTCGGTTCAACGTCGGTTGGACCGAGGAGACGCGAAGGTGCATGCGGAAGTTTTCGTACGGGAGTTGCAGGTACACGTCCTATTTGCCATCGGATTATGATTCTATGGTCAACTAAGCCTACGTGGCATGTCTCGCAACATCTGGGTGACTAACTATTTGCATCAAATGCTCGAATAAAAGGAAGTTATCGTGATGTAAATTTTTATAGAGAGTTATGTTTTAGTAGAATTGTCTCCAGATCGACGACGGACAGTCTAAAAAAAACTATTTGAATTGAGAAAGGTCGTATACCAAGGGAATCTATGAGTAGCACAGTGGCAAAAAAAATGCCAAATTTTGGTATGATGCTTCATATTGGCAACAGGTGTTACACTCATCGCGTTATTGTATCACCAAGCAAAGACGTATGACGGATGTTGTTGTTAAATAGTGCCATGATTGTGATCGAGGTGGACACTTCAATGAGGAGAAGAAACTTGAGGAATTTGCAAGGTACACTTTCTGAGAGTATGCAAGAGCAAAGACTGTAGACATTTGTAACACTTCCAATATTTTCCAATGGCGCAAGACAAGAAGAACCAACACTCACAGTTTGCTTCATCTGCTTCCGGTGCTCACCAAGCCTTGATTTTATATCTCTATGGAACTTGTGAAGGATTTTTCTATCAATTTTAGAAGGTTTCATGCATTCCTCATGGTGGTTGATGGCTTCTTAAAAATGGTACAATTCACCTTGACTACCACCACTGTCATCATCCGGGGAACAATAAGGTTCTTTCTCGGCCATGTCATACAATTCAATGGAGTCTCTTGCACCATCACCAGCCGTTTCACTAGTCATGTACTTCAAGAACTGATTATTTGATATGCCATTCATATCTAGTTGTCAATGGAGTTACCATCTACAGGCCGGTGGTCTTATTGTGTGAACCTAGAAGATGCTCAAAGGAATGCTCCACAATCTTTCAATCCGCATGGGATTGGTTAGGCAATCAAGGTACCGACTTTCTAGCTTGCGTGCATCTAAGTGACATCTGCAACAACAATTTGAGTACCATTGGATTTCATTTATGATAAGCTACCTAGGATGATGAGTGCATCATGGAATTCAAGCAGCATACCCATTGTTGATATCGAACTTTAATACTAATGCAACATCAGACTCTCACAAGGATACAAGCGAGATGGAATAAACAGTTGACAACCACTGTGCAGACGTCATGTTCCATGTTGGCGACGAAACGTTAGGTATTATTAACACCAAGGTAGAATGAAAAGACGGGAAGAAGCTCTTGGTAGATGGGATTGTTCATGATAAAGGAAAGGTGATTTTCATTCAACGGTAAGCTATACCTAGTAGACATAATGGTATTACACCCTAAATTCTCTTCTCAATTGTCCATCTGTTATACTGAAGCGGCCGCCACCATGGCACTTGATGGTGGGGGAGGAAAACAAAATTACAAAAAAGTTTATCCACCACCTCCTCCAAGGAAACATATCCAAAATTGGAGATTCCAATGGGCAGATACCTCCACTGAGAGACACATGGACAAATTTTCATAGCAAGTCAAGCTACAGTAGGTAAGCCATGCTCCATCCTAGATCAATATGAAACAATACAATAAGCATGGGTGCCAACAAATGAGCTATATTCTAGAAGTACCGTAATAGCTGTATGCACCCACTCATCTCACTCCTTGTCAACAACAAGACGATGTCTCTGGGCCAACACAATGCCGCCAATCAGAACACAACAGCCGAGCACCGCTACCCCAATATCTCCATGGTCCTCCACACAAGAGAGAGAATCTATATAAGTGGAATATAACACCCATAACGTCCCCATATCTCTGTTTGTGGTAGCATTTTCCGTCCTAAGGCCATCTACCAATCTTGCTAAGAAAAGACTCCCCTCATGGCTCCATACACAGCCCCAAAGAATGTTCCATGGAGACACATGCAATCTCATCCACAAAGACATGGTAGATCCAAGTGATATCCCTCCTCCTCCTCTCCGGACGTCAACGCGTCACTTAAGTAGGACCAAGGCCATTGAGAGGGAGCCAGAGTGTCTCCAAGGACCTCAGAAGAAGCCCCAACTACAGGTATACATGGAGAAAAATAAACAACAAATAGAACCCAATCCTCAAGAGATTTAGGATTGCCTAGAGACGAAGAGTTTCTCCTCAAAACATTTCCCTCTAGGAACAACTCTCTTGGCACCGCTTATAACTCCCGAGGTAGGAGACCACCTTCTTCTTGTTTCTACATGCAATATGTCACTTCAATACCTCCATAGCAAGCATGATCCACCACTCCCTCCTCTCATCAAACAAATGGAGAATGGGTCTGCAATAGAGAGAAGCCACCTGATCCCAACGGGACACCTCCAAAAATGGAATTTCTCAACGAACAACCACGGGAAGGGTGGCACATGTTGCCTCACTCAATGGATGGATAAGAACATTCTCCTGGTCTTTTGGGAGAAATGGAATGAAGAACATGTCTAATTGGTAAAGGAGAGCTTTGGAAGCACAAAAATAAGCTACGCCATACGTCCCAAAGAATCCCCCCCCCTCCTCCCCTCCCTGACAAAAAGGAAATCATGGTTGCAACCAGGTAGCTGACGATAAGTCACCCTTAGTACCAAAGACTGTGATTGATGGCTAGACGATGCCAATGAGCTCCTCCTAGAATGTGCCATTATGGTATTTTTGGCCTACAAAGCCAAAAAGGCCCTGGCTATAGAACTATCATTCTCTACCTCAACCTCACTCAAGGTTCTAGCAACGTGGTACCTAAGGCCTCTCTAGCTGTGTAGAATGAAGGATTAGGTCAAGAAAGAGGAAGATAAGGGAGAATGATGGATATTTCCTTTAGTGTAGTGAAAGCAATCAGAACTGCAAGGGGAAGAAAAGGAGGCAGGGTCAAGACTGTGAGCTAAGCATAGGCGCATCAGGTTGTCAATGGCAGCGGTATCTATGTGACACAGGCAACAATGCATGAGACAGGTGTGTTCACAGGAGAAGGACGGTATGCCATGAACCATGGCGGAAGCATCAGAGGATGATTGAAGAGATAGTGAGACGTGGAACAGACAAACACAACGAGAACCACGGAGCACAATGAGACCACATGACTGTAAGAAGAGAGAGCCAACACCACAGCTAGAGGCAAAGTGCATGCTCTCGTCATCTAATGTGGTAATAGACAATAGGTTGACCTCAAGATCAGGCACGTATAGCACATCTGACAAAAACATGGCCCCTCTGGGGGCAAAGAAAACGCACAGCACCAACACCTTGCACAGGTAGCAACTGGCCTGAACAAGTGTGGACAAAGTGGATGGAGCCAGTAGGGCCGAGGGAGACAAACACAGTTTGACAGAGTGTCATGTGGTGTGTGGCGCCAGGGTCATGAGCCAGAAACTCATGGAGTAAAGAGTGGAAGGAAGAAGGCGAGAGACAGCTGCAGTGTTAGAGACAGTGGAAGGGGACTGACCAAACTCAGCAAGGCAATGAGGCAAGGACACAAACTCCCAGTGCTCCATGAAACATCAACAAGTAGAAACCCCTGAACATCCCCACAAGATGCACCCCAAAGCTCCATATATGACCAATGGCCTCATCCGTGAAACTGTGTATCGACAAGTGTATTGGCGAGTAAACAAACTAGTGAACATGGAATGTTTGCAGAAACTACTAAACATCACAAAGAGCCCATTGGAGTTTTTATTTTATACAAGGAATGTACACCTGTGATTTGCTGGCATGCATTCATGTGGATGTTTTGTGAAAAACGTTTGCATGCAGAACTGCACTTTTTGATACACTTATCATCATGTATGTGAATTTGGGGTGATTAACCATAACTCGGCTGGCTAAGGAGAGGAGGCTAGCTAGAGCTAACATGTCTCGAGGGCAGTGAATCGACATGGTTTAGCTGACCAGCGGAGGTGGCATTGGAAGAGGTACCAACAGAGGTGGCAGTGCTGGAGGACCTGGCGGAAGGTGTGGAAAAAGAACTGGTGGACAAACCTGAGGCAGTTGTGGTGCGTTCCCACCATGCCGACATAGAAGTTGCCATGCGGAGATCATCAGGGAGGAGTGGGCACTTTGGTGCAGTCTGGCCAGCTTGATCACAGCTCCAGAAGGTGGTCAGAGGGGAGGGATAATTTGAGGATGACCTGTTTCCATGACCCTTTTGACCACGACCGCCACCGTTGCTATTACCTCCACCTCGACCATCACCACCACGCCCGCGACCCGTACCAAGCACAACATTAGTACCACCAACAGAGGAGGAGGTGGTGCCAGGGGAGGAAAACAAGGACAAGGAGCAGGAGGGAAGGCATTTGCAACAACAG
This sequence comes from Penium margaritaceum, assembly GCA_023375785.1. NCBI lineage: Eukaryota > Viridiplantae > Streptophyta > Zygnematophyceae > Desmidiales > Peniaceae > Penium > Penium margaritaceum. The sequence goes on along the minus strand of SZWC01012805.1, from coordinate 77,472 downwards.
CCATTGTGACACGATGCGAGCTATTGTTCTGTTGGTTGCTCTACCAGTCAGTGAGGCGAGCTACAATAAACTCATAGAGTGCGCCAATGCCAGAAGACACATTGGCGGCAACGGGCTCAGAGGCAAGACACTCGAGTTCGGCACTAGGAAAAATAAAGAAAGAGGCCAAACAAGTCACGGATGGGATCAGTGACGATGCACAGGCAAGCAGAAAGCTGACCTTTGAGTAGCCTTACCAAGGTCGCGAAGCAGCTTGAAAGTATGAGCTAAGTGTGACTTTTAAGCCTTCTCATTTGCACGCATGTGAAGCTGATTAAACTGGGCACTCAGTGCACTTTGTGCTACATGCCCAGTAACAGTAATGCAATGGAAAATGAGTGCATAGGCACTAATGGTGCCTATGGATTGCAAGGGTGTCATAAAAAGTGTTAGCATCGAGTTGGCATATCTTATCTGTGAGAGTTTCAAGGCCAACGGTGATAAGTGAGCAAACAACACGATGGGAATCATGGGGCTGCGGGACAAAAGGTGTGGTAGCAGGAAGGTCATGGAGAAAGAGCCACAAAGCCCACAGGCTGAAGTGAACTTCCCATGAGGAGAAGTTGAGCTTGGTGGTGAAATGCAGCAGCACTGGTTCATTAAGAACACTGAAGGCAAACACATTCATAAGTACCTAAAGAATTGGAGCAAGGGTTGATGATTACACTCAATAGGAACAATTCTTGGATTTTCTTGAGTTTACAGCGGTTTGGTTGTCCCATATTTATGTGAAAAATTCACGATGGCACAGAAGAGGTAAGAGAGCGCATGCAATGGCAGTGACATCAGCAGAGGGGGGGGCAACAGCAGTAGAGTCAGTGTGTGGTACATGAAAGACACTGGCAGAAGAGGAGCCAGCAGCTGTAGTAAAGCCGGCAGCGCCAATGGTGCTGGCTATAGCAAGAACAGCAATAGCAGGATCATGGGTAGAAAGCAGATGCTCCATCACAAGCTCTGTGATATCCTTGGCCAACTCAGCCTTGGTAACTTTGGCATTCTCTTGACTGATTTTAATAGAATCTAGAGCAGTACAGATCTGTTGTTGTTACTCTTGGAGCTCTGCAGTTACGGCTTCATGGTCAGGCATGATGGAAATTCATGCAAGTGGAGTGAGAGTGGCATGTAGAAGAAAATTTTGGCAGCGTTGCCTTTGGCCAAGTGGGTGTGAAGAATGTATGGAAGGCCAGGGTGTGTGATTATCCTGATTCTGTAGGTACAACTGACAGAGATACCACAACACTGAGCAAGATCCACAAGAGGAGAGCAGGAGGAATACAGCAAAGTACTTATGAGGTGAGAGGACATAGGGAGAATAGAGATCCACAATGCAGCCGAAACCACGAAGTACAAGAAACCTATAGGGCAGCCGTGGAGATTGCTGTTGCTGCTGCACAGGCGGAAACAAGTGTGTAGACGCGATCCGTGGTGGGAGAGGTTGACGTTGCGGTGTAGACGACGGAAGAGAGGGTGGTAATCCTCATGGAATAGGTAGCAAATGAATCTCATGTAGCTCCAGTGGCAGAAACTACGGTAACTACACCTGCTTCTACTAAAAGATGAGTGGCTACATTCACTACTACTGCTCCTAAAGGGACAAAGATGGAGGTAGCCTAAGTGAACTTATCTTCGGTGAGCCAACCAGCTGTGGTGACGGACGCACGTAATACTCTAGCAATGGCGGTGAAAGTTGCAACAGCAATGGTTGTTGTTTCAAGGTTGACACAAGAAAGTCTGAAAGCTTCAGCAACGAAAATTAGGGGGTTGGCAGGTGTACAACCTGCTTAGAATGGAGATGGTGAATGTTTGTGTTGATATTCCGACTGTTGCCACTACATCTATGGCTGCTAAGGTTGCGGCATCTGCTATTAGGGTGACTACAGGTGCAGCTGTACCTCGACTATAGAAGGAGCATCACAAGGGGTAGAGGTCGCAATTACCGATGATCCAAGCATGGAATTGGTCATCGGGATGTCGTCAAAGCTGCCGGCAAGGATTTTGTTGGTGGTGTAGACTTGGCGGTCAATTTTGTATTTCTTGCGATCGCATCCAGCGACAGATTCATTGGAGCAATGCTCACCAGGTTGGTACATGTGATGCAGGCGCCAAAACTCATGGATACTGCCACGCCACTACTCCTCCTTGTGGCACACCATGCATGCCTCCTTGATAGCCGCCTCCTCCCCGTTTGAGGGAGGATTCATTGGAGGCGACTTAGGGGGAGACGCCAGAGTGGCAAAGACAGGGAAAATGGTGCTGGTGTGAGGCAGTTTCAGCTACAGCTATTGTGGCGGGAGAGAGAGACCACATGGTGCATTTAGAAAGTGAGCAATGTTGTGACGTCAGCTGTACCTGCTGCTCCAGGTGCTATTTCAAATTCAACGGCGATGTGATTACGGGAGTGGCCCAATATGGCAACGTAGAAACCAGGAAGTTGTTGTATTGCAACTGTATTGACTATATGTCTGGTAGATGTTGCTACTGCGATCATGGACACAGCTAGGATGGTAGATGCCAATGCAAGCCTAGTATTGATGCAACCACGTTGTAAGGCCTTAGATTTCTGAGATGTGCGTAGCTGCTGCAGTGGCCTCCATAGCTATAGCTGATGTGGCTGTTACGAATATGTTTGCAGCCGTGGCTACAGGTGTCAAAGTAATCTTGATGATGCTACAACTGCGGTTGCTCATATCTGCAGCCTGTGTAGGTCGCACGCCAAAGAGGTTGTCCTCAAAACAGAAGGGATGGCGTGGATGTGAGCTGCTGCAAAATGGACTAGAGGGCCCATTCATGGCTAAGCAAAGATATGCTCCTCCGTAGTGAGATGCGAAGTGGAAGTGTGATGGATAAGTCTATGCTGAAAAGATGAAGGTGCTTGAAACGAACGCACCTTTGTACACCTTTCTTGCCACCATTACAGGCTACGTGGTGGCGGCGAGCACGGAAGACGTGCAAGAGAGCCCCGTACATACACTATACTGCTACAGATTGCAACCTAAGAGATGAGAGCTCCAGTCACAGGCGACAAGTGAGTGATGGTGGATCTGCGGCTGAGAAATGTCAGAAAGACGAGGGTTCTAGGACTCCGTGTCCCACCACACGAGAGGATGGTGGGAAGGAAGAGGGAGCTCCTCCCTTTCTACTTTGATAAAACAGTTAGTGAAACTATGTGAGGTAGAGAGATCGAGGGAGCATGCCATGGATTTTTTTAACTCTCAATTAGAAAATTTCCAGGAACAAATCTAGAGTACTTGGATGGAGCTAGGTGTAAGAGCGCACTGTGAAGTGGGCCCCACCTTCTGCATCACAAAGTGTGACCGCCTCTACATGTGTGATCGAGCCAGCCCTCGTCAGAGTAATCAAAGAGCAGCTGTCGCCACAAAAATCCGGCAGGATCAATGCAACGAGGTGCCTGATTTTTTCTAGCATACTCAGGGCCTCGCCGAGGTTTTGGGGAAATTCGGTCCTTTTTACGATTCTCGAAAATTGCGCTTGTGGCCGAATTAGACTTTGCTCAACTGCGAGGATACAAGGGGGAGGAGGAGGGAGCGAGCAAGCGAGCAAACACGTGTCCACATGCTAGGGATGTGTTTTTCTCGCACCTTTGAGTAGTTCTTTTGTACACACCACACAAAGATGGCTTTCACCCTCTCGGCGAGTAGCATAACAGTAACGCCACCCACCAAGGGGCTGTCTTGGAGGCAAGCCCCTGACAATGTGGACTGTGAATGGCAGGAGCAAAGCTGGTGGCTTTGACCATGCGACAATTGCAGTACCTCTGGTGGTGTGTGTAACAAGGCGACCACATCCACCTCCAGGAGACATACGCGACCGACAATGCGGATCACCGGAGCACAGGGTCCAAGGAGGATCATTGATCTGGATAGATCGACAGCCAAACATTGCTTGTACTAAGCAATAGGTGCAAGTAGGACACTGGGTACATGTGCAAGAATCTTGTTGCGGTAAGCTAGGAGAGGAGTAGGCCAGGGCCAAGACTAGCCGAACGGACAATGTAAATACCTTGTACATTGCTTTTTATGACTAGCCTGTCATAACCAATGACTTCCAGTTCTGGGTTCGAGACTAACTTCAAGTCTATCTTACCGCTGTGATTGTTCTCTCCACACATCACGGCTTAATCTCTAGAGAGCACACACTCCCACATCTGGTATCACAGCCATAACAAAGCGTTAGGTGGAAGTGATGCCGCAACTCTCCAGTTTTTAAAGAGCCGAAGGCATGAAGTACACGAGACAATGTCAAGGCTGAGAGAAAGGGAGATTGTTGGACCAGAATTTGAAGACAATGCACGAGCCAACCTTTAGAATTTTTTTCTATATTTTCCAGAGCACCCACACAGCCTACCGTAAACGTGCGGGAGAACAAGGATGACTCCCACACACTTCAAAGACGTCAAATTTTCATCCCGAACTGTCAATTCGCTGCCAAATGTTTTTTGATTGCTAGTGAAATGCCACCAAATGTTTCTTGAAATCTCCACAGTCAAAGAAACCACGTGATCCATGGAGAAACAACAGGTTGTAGAGCAAGTGGAATTCCTCAAGTTAGAGAATGAGTGGCTCAATTGGCACATGGTCGACCTATGGGATGGAATTTACATTGGACAGGTTCTGGCAGACCAGTCAAGGATTCTGCCAAGACCAAAGCCAAAGGCTCCGGAATTGTTCAATCCCTCACTCAAGGGTGTGAGCGTTTGGACCAAGCTGTTTGCCACGAATAGCTACTTTGGGGCTCTAGGTCATCCTCCAGAGGAAGATAGTGTGTGTGTGTGTGTGTGTGTCTGTCATTTGTGATGACAATGATACACGGAACAATATTGGAGTGGTGGATGTCGCTAAAAATGTTGGCCACTTGAGGTGGAGGTGGGAACGCAACTGTGCAACATGTCGTGTTGTGGCAGCTGGGTGCGTGGCAAATCATATCACACGTGCCAACGACATGGGAGCAGTTTGAGCAAGCCATCACAAATTGGTTTGATTTTGAAACGCTTCCATGCTTGCAGGTAACAAGTTAAATCAGGTGAAGCTAATCGGCTCGGTCTAGGAGTACACATATCGTTTCTTGGCGTTGTGCTTGGAGATTGACAACATGAGTGAGCCAAAGATGGTTGACAAGTACCATGATGATTTGAAGGCGGAGATTCAGTGCACACTGATAGTGAGTCGAATCATGGAGGTCCAGGCCACTACTTAGCGTTTTGATGCGCTATGCTACCATCGAGGGGGTTTTCGTGAGAAACAAGAGAATTTTCAGCGTTGAACACAGCACCAAAAAACCGACCCCATAGAGATCGATGTGGTGCAAGTAGGCCTGCATCAAAGCAAGCCATGTGGTGGGAACTGTTGGATCCGCGAGAAGCATGGGCACCACAAGATTGACTACAAGAAGAAGTCACAGACAAATGGCAATCAGTGGTGAGTGGCAGATGGCCAACTGTTGGGAAGTTTCCTTTGCGTCAATGAACACCAGCCTCAAAAGTCCTTTGACAACTAGGAAGCTACCGAGTGTATTCCTGCGAAGCAAAGGGAGCGGGAGCGTTTCGGGAATTCTCTTGAAAGCCAAAATTTCATTGGCTGGTTCTACGAACAGCGAGGGATGCCAGAATTGCCACTAGATAAGAACATTGCTCCATTGCGGCGTGTCGCACTCATTCATAGAAAGATTGAGGCTTGCACAGCTACCTGGGAAGCCAACTCAGGCCAAGTTGTTGTAAGGGGAGCTGGAGTACAGGTTGCTTCTGCAACCTTTGAGAATCCACCTGGGAAGGCTATTGTGCAAGGTGAATCTTCCCACGTACCCAATGGATACCTATGATGCCATTTTGGGGTGTGAATGGCTGCATTGGTGGAATCCTGCTGTGGATTGGATGTGTAGCTAGGTGAAGGTGAAGAAAAGTGGAGAGTAAATACTTTTGCCGTTGTAAGATGAGAAGAAGAACTCCAAGGCAAGCAAGGTGCCGTAGTAGAGTTACATGCAGCTGACGTAATGTTAACACAAGGGGGACCAAGTGTATCTCGCGTGGGTGTGGTCGAAGGAAGCAGTTGAAGAGGTGGAAGTGTTGGCAGCCGGGACAAAGCTACAAGAGCAGTAGCAGAGCTGTCCGAATGCATTAAGAGAGTGTTGGATAGCTAAGGTGACATGTTTCTTGTTGAGCTACCAAAGGGCTTACCACCGAAACGGGACATTGATCACAATATTGAGCTGATTCCGGGAGTGACTCCAACAGTGCGTGCTAATTATCCCATGAGCAATAATGAGATGGGAAAACTAAAGAATAAAATGGAGGACCTGATGGAGTAGGGGTTCATAAGATCGTCAGTGTCATCCTATGTTGTACTGGTCCTCTTTGTCAAGAAGATAAGGAAGCTACGGATGTGCATGGACAATCGCACATTGAACAACTTAAAAATCAAGAACCGGTAGTCGTTGCCAATGTTCAAGCAGTTTTTTGACTAGCTGAGGGGAACGTAGTGCTTTAGCAAGATTGGCTTGCGCTCGGGGTATCATCAGATTTGGATTGCACACCAAGATGTGGAGAAGACAGTGTTTTGACAAGGTGTAGTAATTTTGAGCAGCTCGTGATGCCGTTTGGGTTGACCAATGCTCCTAAAACGTTCATGAGCCTCATGAACAGGATCTTCGACCCTCACTTAGACTAGTTTGTGGTGGTGTTCCTCAACAACATCCTCGTCTAATCATAAACTCTAGAAGAGCAACAGAAACATCTTTGGCAGGTTTTGGATGTTATAAAGGTAAAAAAGTTTTTTGCTAAGTCTCAAAGAATGAGTTAAAAAAAGAGAGGTGGAATTCCTTTAGCACATTGTGAGAAACAAGGGTCTCCGCATGGATCCAACGAAGATGGAAATAGTGAAGTAGTGGCCGACATCAAAGTGCGTTTGTGTCACCCATGTCTTCCTGGAGATTGTCAACCACTACCAAAAATTCATCTGGGGGTGCGCAGAGAAAGGTGCACCGCTAACCCAGCTATTGATGATGAATCACTAGTTGAAATGGGGCAAGAAGGCACAAACGATCTTTGAGGAGCTCAAGTCTACGATGTGTGACGCTCGGGTACTGGTACATTTGGATTCATCAAAGGAGTACGTCATGGCAAGGGACACAAACAACTACAAAATCGGGACAGTGATGATGCATGATCACAGAAAGGGGCTGTAGACAATTGCGTACGCATGTCCCAAGCTGCAAGGTGTGCAGCTGAACTACGCAATCCACGAGAAGGAAATGCTGGTGGTTATCCATGTCTTCAAGCATTGAAGGTTCTATGTCGAGTTGCGGCACTACATGGTCTTCACGGATCATTTTTCCCTGAAGTACCTGAAGACACAACCAAATCTAAGTCACCAAAAAACTCGTTACATGGAGTCCTTTGAAGGAATTTTTTTACTAAAAGTTCCAATACAAGCCTACAAAGGTAAGCCCGGCAGACCCTCTATTGTGGAGGCCTGACTTGAGCCTTAATGCTATCTCAATGCTTATGTGATCTCCGGTCATGCATAGCCCGTTCCAGTAGAGCTATGGCACGGACGAGGAGTTCATGGCGGGTTCCCTGTAAGACGCAGCATGGGATGGAGTGCATTGGGGAAGGGGACAGTGGTGAAAGATATTTAATCTGGAATATGTAAAATAAAATTAAAGCAAAGTTTTATGGAAGAGGCGCATGACACCCATTGCTTGGGTCACTTTGGCTTCGACAACAGTCTCAAAGCCTTGGCACACCAGTACTGGTGGTCATCTATGGTGAATGAATACAAGAGATTTGTTAAAAATTGCGATGTGTGCCAATGTATCAAGGCGCGGAGAAACAAGCCACTTGTAGTTATGCAACCATTGCTTGTTCCTAAGAGGCCATGGACAAACATCTCACTCGACCTCATCAAGGGGTTGCCTGTGACACAACAGTGTAACAATACGGTATAGGTGGTGGTGGACCAATTCTCTATGATGGCACATTTCATCGCATGTTGGTAGAGCATCACAGCTACTAGAACCCGTCGGATGGAGAGGGTTGGGAGGAGAAACTCATAGTGGCCGATTTTTCCTACAGCTAGCCGGTATCAGCATCAACAGGGAAGTCATAATTTGAGGTGGTTCATGGCCACCGACCACCGAGCCTAGCCACCCTTGCTACGACAACATCTCTTCTGGCGGTGGAGCAGATTGCTGATAGGTTTTCCACCACATGGGACATGATGCCGCAACGGCTGTTGAAGGCACAAAAGCAACAGAAGTTGTAGGCATTAGTGTATGGAGGAGTTCCAAGGAACGATCAGGTGATATTAAATTCTGCCAACCTGTGACTGATGGGAGTAAGGAGCCCAAAGCTTAAGCCATGATGGGTGGGTTTGATTCACATTCTGGAGAAGCAGTCAGCCGTATCTTACAAGGTGGGGCTGCCAGCTCACTTCACCATCCATCCCGTATTCCACATCTTACCTTCTTCTAGGGTTGCGGGACAGCTCCACCTCCTACTCTCCATGTTGAAGGAAGTGAGGAGTTTGAGGTGGAGAAGATTCTCTCGGTGTAATTGAAGGGATACCTGGGAGAGTGCAACTTTTACGATCTAGATGCCAAATTCAATACCAGTTGTGCCAACACTCCTCTCCAAGAGTATCTCAGGAGCGCCGAGACATCGTGACTCCGATGGAGAGGGATGCATGTGTCTACAAGGTGTCTTCTTTTTCTGTCATACTCGGGGCCCCACCAGGCTTTTGGGGGGCATTCATGCCTTTCTTTTATTCTCCGGAATTGAGCTCATGGTCAAGGTCGACTTCGCTCAACCGCGAGGATGCAAGGAGGAAGACGAGCAAGTGAGCAAGCGAGCCAACTCGTGATCCACACGCCAGGGGCGTGTTTTGCTTGCACCTTCTCGTGACATCCCATACACGCCACGCGAAGGTGGCTTTCACCCTCTCGGCGAGTAGCGTAACAGTTATGCTATCCGCCGAGGGGCTGTCTCGGAGGCGAGCTCCCGATAACGTGTGCGGTCAATGATGGGAGCAAAACCGGTGACTGCAGCCGTGGGACGGTCATAGTAACTCCGGTGGAGTGCGCAACAAGGCGACCGCACCCACCGTCGGGAGACATACGTGACCAACAATGTGGCTCGCAGGAGCACAGGGTCCAAGGAGGTCCATCGATCTGGATAGATCGACGGCCAGGCAGTACTCGCACTAATCATTAGGTGCATGTAGGACACCTGTTACAGTTGCAAGTAGCTTGTTGTGGCAATCTAGGAGAGGAGTAGGCCAGGGCCAGGACTAGCTTGCCGGACAGTATAAATACACAGTTAATCTCATTGTCACCAATGATGCACATATCTCAAATTTATTCTTGAAATAGACGTGATGTTTCTCAACCAAGGAATGTTTCCGGGGGAGCCATAGGTCTATACTATACTATACACTACGGAAACATTTTGAACACAAACCAGAGCCCAATCTAGGTCAGGTTAAAACAAGTGTTTGTTTATTTAACAGAAATATTTGAGGAATTCTTGCCATTGTTCTAGACAAATAAAGTCAGATGAAAAAGAACAATATCATCTTCATATAATTCTATCAACCTATTCATATTTTCAATTCTTTTGTAACTTTAATGAAGTTTCATGAATTAATGAAATATAAAAGAAGAAATATATAAAACATACAAGAAATATACAAGTAATATTCATTGTACCAATCCATGTAACAATCCATACACAAAATGAACATGTATGCCTGAAAGAAGAGAAAACAAGAACTACTAAATTATATCTAAAACACAAAACCTTTTATTATTTGAAGCATGAATTTTATATGCAAACTAAAATATCCTACTTACATGTAGGGTCAGTGTTTCTAATTTAAACAAATAATTTTAAGAAAACAGTATCTTGTATCCTCAATCTTTTCTCATGATTATGGGTATAAAACACTACGGGTGTAAATTTTGGATGAATCATAAAGTTGAAATTATTGAGCAATATTCATAGGTAATTAAACAATTGTACAATGTTTATTTATGCACAAAAATGATCTCTGGATGGTTAGACAAATGAAACCTATAAAACTACTTTTTATGTTTACTAAAACAAGTCAGAATTGTCAATGTTTTAAAGAGTGATAGAAATGAAAATCTCGAATTAAAATCTATGATTGTTTACAATTCTAGATATAAATTGATAAAATTCTGTTTTCACTAGAAAATCCCATCACAAAAATTCCTCAAAATAAAATAATTAAAAAAATCCAAATTCTTTTAAGTGAAAATCCAAACCTTTCCTCATAAATTAGCAATAATATAAACTTTTAATTTTTTGAAATAATTAGAACTTCAAATTTACCATGAATGAAAGTAATTATATTTCATGTTTTATTATGTCAAAATTCATGATTTTAAACTCAGATGTAATCTTTGAAGCCTTTGTTGATGAAAGGGTATGCACAAGGGAGCTCATGGGGAAATCAAACTCATTTTTTTGTAAATTAAAATTGTAAAATATTTCAATTTCTTAAGTGTTATTTTAAATTCATATTTTGTTCTAATGTTAGCCATAATTTTCATCCTTTTCACCAACTAATGCATCATACTTGAAATTAAATTTTGAAAAATATAACTTAAAGAATCCAAAACAAAATTTCTTTTGCTTTTTTCTTGAAATTAAAATGAACTATTACAACCTTCGTTTTGTACACAATATCTGGCGTGCTAATTACAGTGTCTTTGTGATTTAAGGATTCAATATTTTCCATGAGTTTATTTATTGTCTCTTTTCCTAAAGGCATGCTAGATCAGTGTGAGTGTGAATTAGTTTTATTTGTGCACGCATATGTATTATTGCTATTATAATTCAATGTGTTTATGCAAGTATGATTTCAACTAAATCAAGAAACTTCCTTAAATAAGGAAACGTTTTGGAACCATCGATAGGTTAATTGAATGAAATTTATATGTTCCGTTTCCTTTCATTCTTTTCCTTAGGTGCGACAAATGAAACAAATTCCCTAAGATGTAGTTTTTTACTAATCAAACATTTGTACTAGATAGACCTAGACTAGGCTTAGGATTGCATATAAAATGTTTCGTCAGTGTACAAACAGACCTAGGATTGCCCTGAAAACATTCTTAGACTAAGAAAGATCGCATCCATGGTTCGAGAATAAATTCGGGATTTGTACATTGTATTTGACAAAGGGATCAACTAGCGCTTAGAGGTCGAGGCTGTTGCTTGCAAATACGTTTTGTGATGGGAAAATTAGGATAAATGAGTTTCTAGCCGAATCACCTAAGATAATAAAATACAAAACCCATCGCTAATAAGCATTTGACCTTTAAATTAAACCATAACTACCTCGATGGTCCTTTCCGATAGTTGAGATGAACCGACGATCAAGCCAATCGATAGGGGTTATGTGTCAACCCCGTTGTCGCAAAAAATCAGGCTTGAGCAATAAGGCCATTTTCCTTTAGACAAACCCCAATTCAACGATTAACAGTTGACTATGTTTACGTGGGCAGAGCCCACGAAAACATAAAATCCCACATCTCCAAACAAATGGTCTTATGTAAAAAAATGCATAATTGCTTGATCACGGCTAAGAAAAGACAATTTTTCATTTTTTCCCAGAGACGCAAGGCGACGGTTTCCCGTACAAACCAATTTACAGCCATATGTCAAATTACATTAGAGGTTTTGTGATCTTATTTTTACGCAAGTTCCCTTTAAAAGCATGCAATTTTTCCTTCCCATTGTTAAACACACGTAAACCCTCTTTCAAAGAATCTCAAACACCTCAATAGGGGACTTTGTGATTGCTTTTAAAACAACGTTGTTAATATTTCAACGCTTCATGTCATGCGGCATAAACATTGCAAGTGTTTTTGCATATTCTGTGCATTTTTAATAATAGCAGGTATATTGTCGTTACAGTTGCGAGTTTAGAAATTGGTTTGACTATGTGCAAAACAAGGACATCCTAGCTTTATCAAGAATTCTATGGATGTATGGCAACTCTCATAACAACAAACACAACGCATATATTGTATTTACATTCGAAAGGAAGACAACAAATTAGCATGGAAAATGGAATAAAAAATAAATGGAGCGACTGTCACCATTTATTGTAAAAAAAACCCGGAAACAAATCTCAATAGAATACAACCATAACACTCTGGTATGTGCCAATTAGATTTCTCAACATGAAAACTCAAAATAGACCATTGTTTTGCATTCATCGTATACTTTTGTATCATACTTCTCCAGGTTGTTTGCAATCATTGTATGCATTACATGCATGCACATATAAAATGGTAATATAATGGTTTCAACATACTAAATTCAAGATCAAAATAATTTTTAAGAAATTAAAATTTATTCAGTGGGGCCCTATCCCCATGGCCTAGTATTGGCTATGAATTCATTTGTCTCAAAACATGGCATGGATTGAATGGAACCTGTATCAATCATGGACAAATGTATCCGATTTGCTTGGTCTACAGAACGAAGTGAAGCCGACTGTCGTAGAAAAACCAAGGCAAAGGTAGGAGCCTGTTTTGATAGTGCATAAAGAAAGTTTTCCAGCACACTATCTCAAGCATACTTTATTGCATGGTCGGACAATATCAATATCAGTGTTCGCTATCGTAGTTGTCACCAAGCAGATATGGTAATCTATCGGCCACGATAGGTGAACATAATACCTTTTTGAAGAGCATTACGTGGTTTGCCTCGCAACAGGGGCCTCCCCACCAACTTTGCATTGGAGAAATTATTTCCGCCAAAACGATCTGGACATAGCTGCTACATCAAGTGGATGATGCGGATGATTGGATGCGCCAAGGACATAGGTATGGTTTGTTGAGTATGGGTTGTAGCGGTAAAAGTTTTAAGCATTTCACCCAGCCACTTTGTAACCACATAACCATTGTGACTATAGTCATCGCAACTATTTGTGTGTAGGGTATGTCAACAAAAATGTTGTTTACCACACGGTGATTGCATTCTTGGTGAAAACCTGTTGAGCCTACACGCATCCATTATTATGGCGCCCCGCCTATAGGCCTCGCCACTACATGGGGATCTATCATAGCATTGTGGATAAGCGATAAGAGGCAGACAAGACTCCACGTCAAAGGAAGGGTTGAACTAAGAACCTCGCACAATCTTATCCCTTAATGATTTATTTCTATATAAATTTATTTTTTGCTAATATCTCTTATCCCATCGAAATTCTTCTAATTTTTTCCTCTTCTTCTTTGTATCATATGCTGCATCAAACAATAGCATTGTTTCACCTTTCATAGATTAATTTAACTCTCTTTTTTCTTCACAATCCATGTACGCGTCGCGTAAAACTTGTTTTCTATGTTACTCGCGTCAAGGTAGCGGCGGCCGATAAGAACCTTGTGCATTTTTTGCTTGACAACAGGTGGATGAGTTCTAGTGTTCCAGAAACGGGGTACATGCAACTTGCGCCCTGACAACATTCACAACTTAGGCCATGCTGTTCACTGTCATTAGGGTTGTTTCATTTAGATCGATACAATAAATTTTGATCTCGAAGTCGTTTTTTCCAAATCGGTACGAGATGTCTCGTCCCAAGTACAAAGGACAAGAAAATCGTTCTTGTACCGATTTGCATTTTCCTAGTCTTGGTATTGTAACGAATTGGTATGGGAAGCTTGGCCCATTGGGCCAAAACCGCGGAAGTTGAGGGTCTACGACCCTCAACGCATCCCATCCAACCACCTACAGACGAGTAATCCTTTCAAGCCATTAGGAGAGATCGGCCCGTGCTACACTCCTCTCACCTAGGAGTGGACCCGCCTTCGGCGTCCACAGAGGGACTCGAACCCTGGTGCTCTGATACCAATTTAACGAAATGGTATGGGAAGCTTGGCCCATTGGGCCAAAACCGCGGTAGTTGAGGATCTCCGACCCTCAACTCATTCCATCCAACCGCCCACAGGCCAGTCACCCGTTCAATCCATGAGGAGAGGTCGGCTCGCGCTACAAGTATCCTCTTGGTCTCGCTCTTATTCGAGAAAATCTTGAATTGTCGGCATTGCAAGTGAAAAGCAAAACGAGAAAGCGAGCTGTCGAAAGTGAAGTTACCTAGGAAATGCTTCACGACGACTTCACTCTGACTGCGAGCAACGTTTCAACTTAAGTGTACATTGATTTTTGAGAAAACTCTCCAGTTTAGCATTCAAACCCTCAATTCTGAGGATTACATGTCCCTCCTCTGCCACCTCGCCTGACGACTCCAGACCTAGACCACTTGACACAAAGAATTTACCGGAGTAGCCGGCGGTGGTCGATACGTGAAGCGAGCTTACGTGGACATAAGGTATTGTAATTGCTAGGTTGCTTTCTAGGGCACTTGTGTGTGAAGGAGTGTCAAGGCACGGGGAAGCATGCGGACGCCATGGATGTGGGAACCACTTGCTTTGCAAACTCGGGATGAAACCAAGACAAGAGTGTGAGAGGTGAGCGAGCGAGACGTAGCAACAGGTGAGCGTGCACTCGTTGCGAGCAAGACGCTCGAGCGAGCACACACCGCCACCCGGGGGTCGAGCCCGACTGCTTGGAATTAATCCATGCAGCGACTACTCACCAATGCACGGGTGAACCTGGCATGGTGGCCCCCTAAGGATCAGCACCCAGGAAATGCAGCTCCCCCAAAAAGCACTCAAGGCAAGCAACATGATGCAGGCCACGGCAGTAAGAATGTACGAGCCCTAGCATTTCCCACATGAGAAATAGAGAGTTAAGTCATGACCGTGCATGTGCGAGAAGGCACTTCTGGATAAAGCACTTGAATCAAGTCGCCAGAGGCGCCAATCATGGTAGGCTCGCTTGACGTCTTCCCAGGTGAGGCCATGTCAATTAACCTGTACATGTGTGTGCATTGAGGAGGAGACAAGAGGACATAGAGATTTGAGTGGCCAATGAACTTCAACACTCCCCCATGACCCGCAAGCAAACACCCCACACACATGAAGTTTGAGGAGGATGAGATGAATAGAGACATGTGAGACACACAGAGGTACTCAACCTGGGTAACGGGGACAGATGAGACAACGGCATGAACATTACTTTTGAAACATTGCGACTGAGTGCTTTGGTGAGGAAGTCTGCTCTCTGAGAACGTGTGTCCACCCAAGTGACCTGGACGATGCCGGCGGCAATGCACTCTCGAACAAAGTGGAGCTCAACATTGATGTGCTTGGTGCGGGAGTGATGCATGCCATTGTTCTTGACAATGGCCTTTGTGCTTTGATTGTCACAATGCAAAGTGATGCAACGGATGGGGACACGCAAGTGCTGTAGTAGACGACACAACCATACAGCCTCACACGTGCCTGCACCAAGAGCAACATACTCAGCCTCAGTTGTGTTACGGGCAACACAACCTTGTTTCTCGCTTTTCCAACAGATAGCCATCCCTCCAACCATGAAAATGTACCCTGTTCTACTGCGTGCATCAGTCATGTGCCCAGTGACTGTTAGTGAGGCCATGAACCACGAGGGAGGGTTGTGCACAAAAGTACAGACCGACACGTGGTTTGGAGAGTGCATAGCGGACAACTCGCAAGGCGACCTCAAGATGCCGCTCGCGTGGACACTGAGAGATTTCAGACAGAAAGTTGACAGCAAAGGCAACATCAACACAGGTGGTGGTGGCAAGGTACATCAGCGAGCCAATGACTCGAAGGTAGTCAGTCACATCCACTGCCTCTCCCCGCTTAGAGGGGTCCAAGGATTTTTGTAGTGACTGACCCACGGGGTTCATGGATGTAGAAGCAGTGGGAATGGCAGTGAGAAGGGGACCGAAGCGCTCCCCCAGACTACAGACGTACGCAACCTGGTGCACGTGCAGAGTGCGATGTGTGCGGTCACGCTCTAGCTCCATGCCTAAAAAGACACGGGCCGGACCCAAACCCTTCATCTTGCAGGCTGCCTACAGGAGAGACTTAGCAGCAGAGACGGCGGAAGTGTCGGGAGATGCAATGAGAAGATCATAAACATAGACCAGGTTGGCAACCAACGGCTTCGTAGGGGAGCTAAGGAAGAGAGCAGGGTCCACTAGACTCCTTCTGAAGCCCCCTCTTTCTAGAGTTGTCGTGATTTCCTCGTTCCAGCAGCGTGGGGACTGCTTGAGCTCATAGAGAGCCTTGCGCAGCCACCACACACGATTTGTCTGGCCTCAAAAGCGAATAGCGGGGACTGACTGGAGGCAGAGAGAAGGGCGCGCACCCCATCAGCAAGAGTGAGATTCCAGCATTCGGACACCCTGTTTTGTTGAGGGGTGTAGGGGGTCGTGAGCTCAAGACGAACACCACGAGACTCAAGGAAGCGGGAGGTAGGGCCGAGGAACTCACCTCCCCTGTCACAGCGAAACACACGCAGGGGACAAAGACAAGCGCGCTCGACCTGAGGAAGCCACGCCTCAAGGACGTCGGTGAACTCACTTTTGTGACGGAGCGCAAAGACCCAGCGGTACTGGGAGAAGTCATCAGTCAAGCAGAGAACATAGCGACCGAGACCACCAAGGAAGGCATGGGGCAGGGGACACATGACATCGGCATAGACAAGGTCAGGAGGATGAGATGAGCGAAACTCAGAGGTGGAAAATGGAGAGCGATGCATCTTGCCATTAGCACAGTCAAGACAACTCGAGGAGCAGGGCGGCGCAAAGGTGGTAGGGTCCAGGCCCGCAGCAGGCTGAAGGCAAAGAAGGCGCTGAATGGCAAGAGCGTGAATGTGACAAAGTCTACGATGCAAGAGATCAACATGGGCAGGAGACAAGGAGGGCGCCACATGAACAAGAGCAGAGGCAGCGGAAGACGAGGGGAGTCACGCAAAACAGGCGATCACAACGCACTCCACGCAGAACAACATGGCCGGACGAGCGGAGAGAAACGAAGGCAAGGCCGCAGCTAGACGAGAAGTCCATGCCCTGGTCGTCAAGGGTGGTGACAGAGAGCAGGCTGACCTCAAGGTCCGGGACATACAACACGTCAGGAAGATAGAATGTGCCGCCAAGACCAACAAAGCGGACAACACCGATGCCATGAACGGGGAGAAGTTGGGCGGAGCCAGTGCAGACAGAGCGAAGAGAGCTGACGGGGCCAAGGGAGGCAAAAGAGGAACGACAGGAGGTCATGTGATTAGTGGCCCCGGAGTCAATGATCTAGAGGCCACGAGCCGCACGAGTGGTGGGAAGAACAAGACAGACAACGACAGTGCCACGAAGAGAGAGAGGATGAAGCACCAAGGCGAGTGGGAAACGTGTGAGACTGCCATTCTTCAATCCAATCACAAGCAGCAGGCAGGTCCCCTTGAACACCACCAGACGCTGCACCACAAACGGTGACGTCAGATTCACAGGCAGACACATGACACAGGCCACTCACACTCTCACCTCTCTGAGAGCAAAGGTGGAGGAGTTGAGCGAGGTGTCGCTCAAGAACACGCTCCTCGTCACGGTGGTCAGAGGAGAGATCGAAGGAGCGGTCAGAGGAACGACCAGACAGGTGGCCATCGTCACGCGTCCAGGAGGGTGCAGAGTAGTGTGAGGATGGAGGACCATAGTATGGAGGACCGGTTGGGGGCGGGACCCAGCCCCAAGGGCTGGAGGGTGACGGTGATGGCTGAGGAGGAGCAGATGTGGTGGCGTGGGTGGATGCGGTGGAAGAGGAGGAAGACGATGCAACTGTCTCCGCCGCAGCTACAGAAGAGGAGGTGACTCCGGTGCGCGTCCAATGGGCGCGCATGGAGGAGGCCTGACGGACATCATCATGGGGGGCAGGGCACTTGGGTGCAGATTTGCCAGCAGCGCCGCAGTTCCAGCACGTGACATCTGTGCTGGTGGTGGAGCCAGAGGATGACTTGTAACCCCGGCCACTTCCACGTCCATTGCCCCCACCACGCCCACCCCCACGATTGGAGCCACCACCTCCACCACGGGCAGGAGCCTGTGCGGCATGAGCTGCAGCAAGGGAAGTGGAGACTGAAGGTGAGGTGGCGGCTGCTGCAAAGGGGGACGAAGAGGTTGTGACTGTAGCGAGCGCAACGCGATGCATGCGCTTGTTCTACAGACTGTTCCACCAATCAGTCAGACGGGAGGCAGTGAAGTCATAGAGAGGTCCAATCCTTGGGGGTGTGTCCGCAAGGAGTGGAGCAGAGGCAAGATGCTCGAGCTCTGCCTGGGAGACGTGCAGTTAGAGATAAGAAAGCTCAGGAATCAGGCCCGCAACAATAGACAAGCAGGCAGACAGAGATCCTGGGGCAGCCTTGCCCAGGTTGCGCAACAAGCGCAGACTTTGCGCCCAGTACTCGTTTGCAGTCTCATTAGGTCGCATTTGCAAGGTATTGAACTGCACCATAAGAGCACTCTGGGTTGCATGCCCAGTGACCGTTTTGCGACGATGGATGAGGTCGTATGCGCCGATGGGGTCAGCAGGTGTGCTTCTTGTCAGGTCTGCATTGTACGTACCAATGTCATCTAGAAGACTCTCGGGTCCGGCATTGATGAGGGCACGGACGACCCGAGCTACCTCAGCTGGTTTTGGAACGAACGACGCCTTTGGAGGGGAGTAGTACTCCCATAGTAGTTCCCCTTGGGCCCACACGGTGAAGCGCGTTTCCCATGAGGTGAAGGTGAGTTTGGAGGTGAATTGTGGTGGCGGAGTCTTGAAGTCCTTCTGCCGTGCAGGGAGGAGGACTCTAGCTAGAGCGGCTGCTGAGGGAACGGGAGAAGAGGAGTTAGGGACATTACTCCTATGAGGCACAGATGAGTCAGCATATGTAGTGTCATCAGCAAGAAGGACAGCGGCAAGGGCAAGGACGGTCCGTAGATGCTCTATGTCTAGGTTCACCACTACGGCAACTAGTTCTTGCTGCACTTCACTGTTGCGTTGCATATCGTCCTCTGCTTTACGGCGGGCTGCCTGAGCCTCACTAGGGGCAGCTTGAAGAGCCTCTATTGTCTCCTCTGGTCCTGGCATTGTGGGAAGGAGCAGGTAGAGGAAGTGAAGTAACAAGTGAATGTGCTGTGCGAAATGCAGAAAATGCTCACCGAGCTAGGGACAGGGCAGCAACGAGAAGAGAGAGGCCACCATTGCTGCAGGTGAAGAGAAGAGAACAGCAACCATCCTGCAACTGCCACGGTGAGACAGAGGAGGCCAGTGACGGTGGCCCCGGCAACCGCTACTAATGCTGATGCAACCAGGACTCCTGTGGTGACGTGTGATGTTAGCTCTTGTGGAGCACCGGTGGGAGTCAGGACTGCGGCTACAGTGGAGGCACGGATAGAACCAACGGCGGTCGCAGTTGAGTCAGCGGCTGATGATGTGACGGTGGCCACAGAGGTTGCTGTTGCTGTCACCTGGGTGGCAATGTTTGCAGCAGATGCAGCAAGCAGCGTAAGAGAAGCTGCTGCGTGCGCGTAGGCGTCAGCTGCACGGCCCACCGCTGTCCGGGTAGGGGCTCTACACGCGCGGGCGGTGGCTAAAAAAGTCGTTGTTGCACATGCGGCTGCGTCAAGAATGGCACCTGCCAGGCCGATGGAGTCGTTGTGAACTGGAAGGACGGGGATCACCCCAGGTACCTCTAGAGGTGGCCCAGCCGATGCAGCCGCTGTGGGAGATGGAGTAGATGTGGGGTCGGCTGCAGACGTAGTGTTTGATGACTATGGATCACGAGGAGGTTGCATGATTGAGGGGCGTGGCGGCGATGGAGGTAGGTCGTCTTGTGTGTATACTTGTCGATTTATTTCCTCTTCCCGCTCAGCTGCCTCCCTCTCGTCTAGTTCTACGAGCTCCTCGTGCCAGTAGGAGCTTTCAACCACAGAGGTGTGTCGTCCTTGCGTGACGGAGGAGGGTCGAAGTGGTGAGATTCTTCCCACCCGTCGTCAGCGAGCAGCTGTACGAGGGGAGTCGAGCTCCTCGTCTGGAGGGCCGTCAAGAGGTGGCGAATCCAGGATGGCTGTTGCTGTGGCTGTAGAGGCAGCCGAGACGTGTCCCTGCCACCTGTTGCCAGGCACATAGGATGTACGGAGAGGTAGGGAATTGCAAGATAGCGGGGGTCAACTGGAGCAGAGCGCTCCAACCGGAGTGACGGTGGCCCACAGTGGTAGGGGTGCCGCTTAAAGATGAGGACGGCGTAGAGCTCTCGGCTCGCAAGAGAGGGACCTGGACGAGTGGCCTGGGTAGCAGGTGTGTGCCTCCAAAGAGTGAAGGCTCGGCCCACTGGTAGAGTGTGGCCGACCGCTGTGGGCGTTGAGTGTGGTGCGGCGAGAGGTGCACGCACGGCCGGCCGCAGGTGTGGGCGGTTGAAGAGTGGCGCGGCTGCAAGCGGGCTGCGAACAAGTGCAACAACACCTCTAGGTGCTGCTGCTAGGTGTTGGAAATGTGAGCGGAGACAATGACGCGCAGTTGCAGGAGAGCCTGTGGTGGGACGGGGCGAGATTGCCACGAACCTGCATGGTGCACCAAGTGGGTAGCGAGCGGTTTCCGCATGGCCAGGATCGACGAGCTGTGGGGACGGGTCCTCACTTGCTCTGATACAAGTAATTGCTAGGTTGCTTCCTAGGGCAGTGGTGTGTGAAGGAGTGTCAAGGCACTGGTAAGCATGCGAGACACCATGGATGTGGGAAGCACTTGCTTTGCAAGCCCGGGCTGAAAGCAAGACAAGAGTTTGAGAGGTGAGTGAGCGAGACTTAGCAACCGGTGAGCGTGCACTCGCTGCGAGCACGACGCTCGAGCGAGCATGACGCTTGAGCGAGCACACACCGCCACCCGGGGGTCGAGCCCGACTGCTTGGAATTAATCCGTGCAGCGGCTACTCACCAATGCACGGGTGAACCCGACATGGTGGCCCCCTAAGGATCAGCACCCGGGAAATGCAGCTCCCCCAGAAAACACTCAAGGCAAGCAACATGATGCAGGGCACGTCAGTAAGAATGTACGAGCCCTAGCATCTCCCACACGAGAAATAGAGAATTAAGTCATGACCATGCATGTGCCAGAAGGCACTCCTGGATGAAGCACTTCAATCAAGTCGCCAGAGGCGCCAATCATGGTAGGCTCGCTTGACGTCTTCCCAGGTGAGGCAATGTCAATTAACCTGTACATGTGTGTGCATGGAGGAGGAGACAAGAGGGCATAGAGATGTGAGTGGCCAATGAACTTCAACAGAAATAAGTTAGGAAGTTTGTCTATTGTCCAAGATGTAGAGAATATTAACGAACTGAACTGGGAGAAAATTTTGCAAGTCTGTTCTTTTGTCCACAAAAAATATATACGTTAATGTAGCATAGGCTGTTTCTGGTCACCCTTAACGACCGCTCCTTACGAATGGATCTGTTTGCGTTTTGTACTGAAACATCCATTGATTGCGCGATTGGTTTTAAATCGCTTGGCACACGTGGCAAGGGTCGCACAAGAAAAGCGAGACACTACTTCGGTACAAGAATCTCGTCCCGATCTTGCGCGACACATGAAGTGTCTCGGTCTCGTCTCATCTTGCACGAGACAAATTGAGATAGTATTGTGTAGTACAGTAGAAGGCAACGAGGCGAGAAAACAGGAGACCATCGAGATGGAGACTAGTCCACAACTCAAGTTAAGAACATTTCCATTGCAGATTGGATTTGTCTGTTTCCAAGCCCATTCGTGAGAGAGAGTACATTCCGCTGCCGACATTATTTGTGTCATTAGGTTTCACACCCCAATCGTCTCATGTCCTCCCAGACTCGAACATTATCCGCTGTATAGATTTCTGAACAGTGCATTCTTTTCAACATTGCATTGCTGAGAGAATTCTGTTGTTCATACATGTTGCTCTCACACAGTCACTACCTCACAGATGCCAACTCTCGGCCTTTCCCCCCCCTTTTCCTAAGTGGATGAACTTTGTGTCAGTGAAGCACACACAGCCTGACTCTAAGCTCTGTGTGGAAAGGCAGACACAGCCGACTTGCACTCTGCCTTTGTCCCCTCCACACAGGTCATGAGGGCAAGCGACTTTGACACCGCTCTGGATGATTGAGAACAATCGCAGCATGAGCTTGACGCAGACAACCTCCTTCCAAAAGGCGATAGAGCAGGCTCTGGTTTAGGCTGTGGCTGGCGTGTGGTGGGCCGTTGCAAAAATTCGTGTGTCAAAATCAGTCAGGGAGGCTACCGTGCATGCCTACTAGTGAGCAACCACAGCAACCACCGCCCCTGGAGACGACTCCCTCTGGCCCCGCAAATGACAGACAAAAAAACCATCGAGCTTCTCTTCGCCGACGCGCTGCATCTGCGCAGTCTCCCAACTCTCCATCCCGCCATCTCTTCAGCCCCCGCTGCTAGCTTGAGCTTGGAGCTGCAGCGAAAACCGCAACGGGCGTACCTGCAGAGAGTGGAAGTGGCGGGGAGGGAGGAACGGTGGCCAAATGAGAGAGATAAGGCACAGGGAACACACACCCAGGCTGTGCTCAGCCAGACGCGCACAGTGGGGACGATGGCACAGTGGGGCTCCAGGCACGGCAGTGAAACTCTCAACGGGCTCACCAGGCACGGCAGTGGCGAGGCGGTTGGCGTCCTTCCCTGCGAGCTGTGCGGCGTCCGCATCCGTCGTCAGATGCACGGAGAACGACTCCAGACCCAGCTGCCTCTGCGCGAATTGCTCGGAGGTGAGCCATGAGTGGAGCACGGATAAGGGGGGGGGGGGGGGGGGGGGAGGGGGAGATTGACTTGCAAGACAGCGGGGGGGAAACGACGTGGGCAAGAGGTTGTCGTACGAAGATTCTCACAGGAGGGAAACAGTTCAACAAGAAAGGCTAGAAGCGGAACTACAAGAGGAGAGAGAGGGAATGGCACCGGCAAGTCGCACAGCCAAGACAGCAGCACCAGTACTAGCACCATTAGCAGCAGCAGCAACAGCAACCGCCAACACAACCACTGCCAACACAAGGACCAGCACCAGCACCAGCACCAGCACCAGCACCAGCACCAGCACCAGCAATACACAGCACTCGGTAATCGGACACGGGAGCGTACCTTGATGAGGTCTTGGTTCTCACGCAGCGCGCCAGCCTCGTCAAACTCCATCCGCACGTCGAGCGCCTGTGCACACGTGGGCACACGTGCACGCGTCAGGTGAATGCACACGTGCAAGGGGGAAGGCAGTTGGTGTGGTAACCTCCCTCCCTCCCCCCCCC
>SZWC01012804.1:67761-83819 GCA_023375785.1 Penium margaritaceum | reverse complement strand
CAGCTGTCTTGGCCTTGCTCTAGTTCTCTTGGGTTTGCTCCAGATATCTTGGCCTTGCTCCTGTTGTCTTGGCCTTGCTCCAGTTGTCTTGGCCTCTCTCCAGTTGTCTTGGGCTTGTCACATTTGTCTTGGGCTTGCTCCAGTTGTCTTGGGCTTGCACAAGCTGTCTAGGGCTTGCTTGAGCTGTCTTGGGGTTGCTCCAGCTATTTTCGCCTTGCTCCAGCTGTCTCGGGCTTGCTCCACTTGTCTTGGGCTTGCTCCAGGTGTCTTGGGCTTGCTCTAGTTTTCCTGGCCTTGCTTTAGTTGTCTTGGGCTTTCTCCAGCTATCTTGGCCTTGCTCCTTTTGTCTTGGCCTGGCTCCAGTTGTCTTCGCCTCTCTCCTGTTGTCTTGGGCTTGCTCCACTTTTCTTAGGCCTGTTCCAGTCGTCGTTTGCTTGCTCCAGTGGCCTTGGGCTTGCTATAGGTGTCTTAGGCTTGCTCAGTTTTATTAGACTTTCTCCCGTTGTCTTGACCTTGCTCCAGTTGTCTTGGGCTTTCTTCAGTTGTCTTGGGCTTGCTCCAATTGTCTTGGCCTTGCTCCAGTTCTCTTGGACTTGCTCCAGTTGTATTGGGCTTGATCCTGCTGTCTTGGGCTTGCTCCGGTTGTCTTGGGCCTGCTCGAGTTGTATTGGTCTTGGTCCAGTTGTCTTTGGCTTGCTCCAATTGTCTTAGATGTGCTCCAGTTGTCTTGGGCTTGCTCCGGTTGTCTTGGGTTTGCTCCAGTTGACTTGGCCTTGCTCCAGTCGTCTTACGCTTTCTCCTGTTGCCTTGGGCTTGCTCCACTTGTCTTGGCCTTACTCTAGTTGTCTTTGGCTTGCTCTAGTTGTCTCGGCCTTGCTCCAGCTGTCTTGGACTTGCTTCAGTTGTTTTTGGCTTGGTCCAGTTGTATTGGGCTTGTTCCAGTTGTCTTGGCCCTACTCCAGTTGTCTTGGCCTTGCCCCAGTTATTTTGGGCTTTCTCTAGTTTTCTTGGGCTTGCTCTAGTTGTCTTGGCCTCACTCCAGTTTTCTTGGGCCTGCTCCAGTTGTCTTGGGCTTGCTCCAGTTGTTTTGGACTTGCTCCTTTTGTCTTGGGCTTGCTCCAGTCGGCTTGGGCTTACTCCAGTTGTCACGAGCGTGCTCCTTTTGTTTTGGGCTTGCCCCAGTTGTCTTGGGCATGCTCAAGTTGTTTTGACGTTGCTTCAGTTGTCTTTGCCTTGCTCCAGGTGTCTTGGGCTTGCTCCAGCTGTCTTGGGCTTGCTCCAGCTGTCTTGGGCTTGCTCCGATTGTCTTCGGCTTGCTCCAGTTGGCCTGGGAGTGCTCTAGTTGTATTGGGCTTGCTCAAGTTGTATTGGCCTTGCTCGAGTTGTCATGGGCTTGCTCCAGTTGTTTTGGGTTTGCTCCAATTATCTTGGACTTGCTCATGTTGTCTTGGACTTGTTCCAGTTGTCTTGGGCTTGCTCCAATTGTCTTCGGCTTGCTCCAGTTGTGTTGGCCTTGCTCCTGTTTTCTTAGGCTTGCTCCAGTTGTCTTGGCCTTGCCCCAGTTGTCTTGGGATTGCTCCAGTTGACTTGAGCTTACTCTAGTTGTCACGAGCTTCTTCCAGTTGTCTTGGGCCTACTCTAGTTGTATTGGTCTTGCTACAGTTGTCTTAGGCTTACTCTAGCTGTCTTGGCCTTACTCTAGTTGAATTGGGATTGCTCAAGTTGTCTTGGGCTTTCTCCAGTTGTCTTGGTCTCTCTCTCGTTGTCTTGGGCTTCCTATGGTTGTCTTGGGCCTGCTCCAATTGTCTTGGGCTTGCTTCAGTTGTCTTGGACTTGCTTGAGTTGTCTTGGGCTTGCTCTAGCTATCTTGGCCTTGATCCATTTGACCTGGGCTTGCCCTAGTTGTCTTGGACTTGCTCCAGGTGTCTTGGTTGCGCTCTAGTTTTCTAGGGCTTGCTCCCATTGTCTTGGCCTTGCTCCAGTTGTCTTGGGGAAAATTCACTTGTCTTTAGGCTTCCTCCTGTTGTCTTGTCCTTGCTCGAGTTGTCTTGGGCTTGCTCCAATTTTCTTGGGCTTGCTCCAATTGTCTTGGCATTGCTCCAGTTGCCTCGGGCTTATTCCAGTTATCTTGGCCTTGCCCCTGTTGTCTTGGCCTTGCTCGAGTTGTCTCGACCTCTCTCTAGTTGTCTTGGGCTTGCTCCAGTTTTCTTGGGCGTGCTCCAGTTGTCTTGGCCTTGCTCCGGTTGTCTTGGCCTTCCTCTCGACCGATACAGTGATTCTTCCTGGGCCGATGACCAGGCCAATGGGAAGTCGTCACAAGGCTTTGGTTGTCACCTTGGCTCAAGACTGAACAGCTGGCGGTCAACCAGATCCACCTCCGTCACACTCTCATCCTGTGAGGCAAAACTCTATGGAGGGACCATGGCCGCTCAAGAAGCCCTCTGGCTAAAGTACCTGGTGCATGACCTTAAATACCCACAAATTTTCCAAGTCCTGTGGTGCAACAACCAAAGCACCATCGCTCTCGCGGAAAATCCAGTCTTCCATGGGCAAACCAAGCACATTGAGCTGCACTACTTCTTTATCAGTGAGAAGGTGCATGCAAAAGAACTTATCGTCCAGCATGTGGCCACAAAGGCCAACACGGCAAGACAACTGGATCAAGGCCAAGACAATTCAAGCAAGCCCAAGACAACTAGAGTAGGCCCAAAACAACTGGAGCAAGGTGAAGAAAACTGGGGCAAGGCCAAAATACGTGGAGCAAGGCCAGGACAACTTGAGCAAGCTAATAGACCTGGAGCAAGTCAAAGACAACTGAAGCAAGGCCAAGACAACTCGAGCAAGTCCAAGACAACTAGAGCAAGCCCAATACAACTGGGACAAGCCGAAGACACCTGGAGCAAGCTTAAGACAACTGGAGCAAGGTCAAGACAACTGGAGGAAGGCTAAGACAACTGGAACAAGCACAAGACAACTGGAGCAAGCCCAACACAACTGGAGCAAGCCCAACAGAAGCAGGCCCTATACAACTCGAGCAAGGCCAAGACAACCGGAGCAAGGCCAAGATAACTGGAACAAGCCTAAGAAAACTGGAGCAAGTCCAAGACAACTAGAGCAAGGCCAAGACAAATTGAGCAAGGCCAAGACAAGAGGAGCAAGGCCAAGACAACTCGAGCAAGGCCAAGACAGGTGGAGCAAGGCCAAGACAACTGGAGCAAGGCCAAGACAGCTGGAGCAAGCCCAAGACAACTAGAGCAAGCCGAAGACAACTGGAGCGAGCCCAAAACAACTAGAGCGAGGCCAAGATAACTGGAGGAAGGCCAAGACAACAGTACCAAGCCCAAGACAAGCGGAGCAAGCATAAGAGAATTGAAGCAAGTCCAAGGCAGCTGGAGCAAGTCTAAGACAACTGGAGCAAAGCCATGAATGTTGGAGCACGTCCAAGACAACGGGAGCAGGCCCAAGACAACTAGAGCAAGGCCAAGACGAGTGGAGCAAGGCCAAGACAACTGGAGCAAAGCCATGAATGTTGGAGCACGTCCAAGACAACGGGAGCAGGCCCAAGACAACTAGAGCAAGGCCAAGACGAGTGGAGCAAGGCCAAGACAACTTGAGAAAGGCCAAGATAGCAAGAGCAAGGCCAAGACAGCTGGAGCAATCCCAAGACTACTGGAGCAAGGCCAAGACAACTGGAGCAAGCCCAAGATAATTGGAGCAAGCCTAGGACAACTGGATCAAGGCCAAGATAGCTATCGTAAGCATAAGACAACTGGAGCAAGGCCAAGACAATCGGAGCAGGCCCAAGACAACTAGATCAAGGCCAAGACCACTAGAGCAAGGCCAAGACAACTGGAGTAAGGTCAAGACAACTGAAGCAAGGCTAGGACATCTGGAGCAAGTCGAATAAAACTAGAGCAAGGCCAAGGCAACAGGAGCAAGCCCAGGAAAACTGGGCAAAGCCGAAGACAACTGGGGCAAGCATAAGACAACTGGACCAAGCCTTAGACAGCTGGAGCAAGGCCAAGACAACTGGACCAAGCCCAAGACAACTGGAGCAAGCCGAAGAGAACTGGAGCAAGCCCAAGAAACGTAGAGCAAGGCCAAGACAACTTGAGCAAGCCAAAGACACCTGGAGCAAGCCTAAGAGAACTGGAGCAAGGTCGAGACAACTGGAGCAATTCCAAGACAACTGGGCCAATCTCAAGACAGCTGGAGCAAGCCCAAGACAACTGGAGCAACCCCAAGAAAATTGGAGCAAGGCCAAGAGAACAAGAGCAAGCGCAAGACATCCGGAGCAAGCCCAAAACAGTTGGAGCAAAGCCATGATAACTGGAAGAAGGCCAAGACAACTGGACCAAGCCCAAGACAAGTGGAGCAAGCCCAAGACAACTAGAGCAAGGCCAAGACAACAATAGCAAGCCTTGTAGAACTTGAGCAAGCCCAAGACACCTGTAGCAAGCCCAAGGCAACTGGAGCAAGCCAAAGACAAATGGTGCAATGCCAAGACAGCTGGAGATAGCCCAAGGTAGCTTGTGCAAGCCCAAGAAAACTGGAGCAAGCCCAAGACAACTGGAGCAGGCCCATGAAAACAAGAGCAGGCCAAAGACACATGGAGAGAGGCAGAGACAACAGGAGCAAGGCCAAGACAATAGGAGCAAGGCCAAGACAACTAGAGCAAGACCAAGACAACTGGAGCAAGCCCAAGACAACTAGAGCAAGCACAGTACAACTGAGGAAGCCAAGACAAGTGGAGTTATCCCAAGACAACTAGAGCAAGGCCAAGACACCAGGAGCAATCCCAAGAAACCTGGAGCAAGCCAAAGACACCTCGAGCAAGCCCTAGACAACTGTAGCAAGCCCAAGACAACTAGAACAAGGCCAAGACAGCTGGAGAAAGCTCAAGACAACTCGAGCAATCCCAATACAATTGGTGTAAGCCCAAGACAGGTGGAGAAGGCCCTGGACAACTGTAACAAGCCCAAGACAAGTAGAGAGATGCCAAGAGAACAGGAGCAAGGCTAAGACAACAGGAGCAAGGCCAAGAGAATTGGAGCAAGCAAGGACAACTGGAGCAAGGCCAATACAATCAGAGCAAGCCAAAGAAAACTGGAGCAAGACCAAGACAACAGGAGCAAGCCCAGACAAACAGAGCAAGGCGAAGACAACAGGAGCAATCCCAATACAACTGGAGCAAGGCCAAGACAACTTGAGGAAGCCTAAGACAACTGGAGGAAGACCAAGACACCTGGAGCAGGCCCAACACAAGTGGAGGAAGACCAAGACAACTGAAGCAAGTGCAAAACAACTAGAGCACGCCCAAGTCAGCTAGAGCAAGGCCAATCCAACGGGAGCAAGCCCGAGATAACAGGAGCAAGCCAAAGACAACTAGAGCAAGCCCAAGACAATTAGAGCAAGCCAAAGAAAACTAGAGCATGCCCAATTAAACTGGAGCAAGTCTAAGACACCTGGAGCAACGCGGAGACAACTGGAGCAAGGCCAAGACAACTTGACCCAGCCCAGAACTACTGGAGTAAGCCCAAGACAACTAGAGCAAGGCCAAGACAACTAGAGCAAGGCCAAGACAACTAGAGCAAGGCCAAGACAACTAGAGCAAGGCCAAGACAACTAGAGCAAGGCCAAGACAACTAGAGCAAGGCCAAGACAACTAGAGCAAGGCCAAGACAACTAGAGCAAGGCCAAGACAACTAGAGCAAGGCCAAGACAACTAGAGCAAGGCCAAGACAACTAGAGCAAGGCCAAGACAACTAGAGCAAGGCCAAGACAACTAGAGCAAGGCCAAGACAACTAGAGCAAGGCCAAGACAACTAGAGCAAGGCCAAGACAACTAGAGCAAGGCCAAGACAACTAGAGCAAGGCCAAGACAACTAGAGCAAGGCCAAGACAACTAGAGCAAGGCCAAGACAACTAGAGCAAGGCCAAGACAACTAGAGCAAGGCCAAGACAACTAGAGCAAGGCCAAGACAACTAGAGCAAGGCCAAGACAACTAGAGCAAGGCCAAGACAACTAGAGCAAGGCCAAGACAACTAGAGCAAGGCCAAGACAACTAGAGCAAGATCGAGACTACTGGAGTAAGCCCAAGTCAGCTAGAGCAAGCCCAAGTCAACTGGAGCAAGTCCAGACAACTGGAGCAAACCCAAGACATCTGGCGCAGGCCCAAGACAACTAGAGCAAGGCCAAGACACCTGGAGCAAGGCCAAGACATCAAGAGCAAAGCCAAGACAACTGGAGCAAGGCCAAGACAGTTGGAGCAAGTCATAGACAACTAGAGCAAGCCGAAGACAACTACGGCAAGCCCAAGACAACTGGAGCAAGCCCAAGACAAGTAGAGCAAGGCGAAGACAACTAGAGCAAGCCCAAGACAACTGGTGAAACGCCAAGACAATTGGAGCAATTCCAAGACAATTGGAGCAAGCCCAAGACAACCGGAGCAAGCTCAAGACAACTAGACCAAGCCCAAGACAACTGGAGCAAGCCCAAGACAACTGGAGCAAGTTTAGGACAACTGGGGAAAAGCCAAGACAACTGGAGCAAGTCCAAGACAACTGGAGCAAGCCCAAGGTAACTAGAGCAAGCCCAAGACAACTGGGAGAGGCCAAGACAACTGGAGTAAGCCTAAGACAACTAGAGCACATCTACTACAAGCGGAGCAAGCCGAATACAACTAGAGCAGGCCCAAGACAACTGGAGGAAGGCCAAGACAACTAGAGCAAGCCTAATAAAACTAAAGCAAGGCCAAGACAGCTGAAGAAGGCCCAAGACAAATGGAGCAAGGCCAAGACAACTGGAGCAAGCCCAAGACAACTGTAGCAAGCCCAAGACAACTGGAGCAAGGCCAAGGCAACTGGAGCAAAGCCATGACAACTAGAGAAAGCCCAAGACTACTCGAGAAAGGCCAAGACAATTGGAGCAATTCCAAGACAACTGGTGCAAGCTCAAGACTTTTGGAGCAAGCTCAAGACAACTGGAGCAAGCCCAAGACAACTAGAGCAAGCCCAAGACAACTAGAGCAAGCCCATGACAACTGGAGAAAGGCCAAGACAACTGAAGGAATTCCAATACAACTGGAACAAGCCCAAGACAACTGGAGCAAGCCTTAGACAACTGGTGCAAGGCCAAGTCCACTGGAGGAAGTCTAAGACAACGGGAGCAAGGCCAAGAAAACTGGAGTAAGGCCAAAACAACTGGAACAAGCCCAATACAACTTAAGCAAGCCCAAGACCATTGGAGCAGGCCCAAGACATATGGAGCAACGCGAAGACAAATGGAGCAAGCTGAAGACAACTGGAGCAAGCCCAAGGAAAGTGGAGCACGACCAAGACATCTGGAGCAAGCCGAAGACAACTGGAGCAAGCCCAAGACAATAGAAGCAAGCCTAGGACAACAGGAGGTAGGCCAAGACAACTGGAGCAAGCTCAAGACAACTGGAACACAACCACTACAGCCGGAGCAAGCCCAAGATAATTTGAGCAAGCCCAAGACAACAGGAGCAAGGCCAAGACAACTGGAGCTAGGCCAAGGCAACGGGAGCAAAGCCAAGACAACTGGAGCAAGGCCAATACAGCTGAAGCAAGCCCTAGACAACTGGAACAAGGCCAAGACTGTCAGAATGAGTTCTCTCTCAAGGCAGAACAACTGACGGGTTCATCTACAGGAGTCTCTAGGTCCTTCTCTCTCGGAAATTTGGAGCACTCTCGATAACTGTTCAAGCCTCGGCATGAACCACCTCTGTCCCATCACGCACAAACCGTTGATGAACGACACGATACCAAGTAGTCCCCTAATAGGCAATTTGACCGCAAGAACGGCCGGCTAGTGCACAAGAAGCCGTTGCATATGCTTTGTCCTGTTCTGCCTTTGATATAAGGAGGATGTTTATCCCTCTTAGTTAAAGCAGAACAATTCTGTCCATCCCGTTCCCTTCGGTTCTGTGGCTTCGCCACCATGTTCTTGCTCTACTTGCCTCTCAATCCTCTTGCCTTTGCAAACTACTCTTAGCTCAGTGCCCTTGTCCGTCACCTTCCTCGTCATCACAAACATCTCTCTGACCCTTGCCTGCCTTGTAATTCTGACTTCTCACGTATCTTGAAGCTTTGCGGCTAACTTCTAAGGACTGCTCGCCCCTCTCTGCTTACGTCACCTCTTTGACCCGCCTGCGCGCAACCGTCGCTTCTACCTGCTTCTGTTCCTGCTGCCGTCACTCATTGCATTCCTCTGACATGGTTTAAGAGCATCAGGCAACATCACCTAGTGCCCCTTGACCGCGTCATCGCTTTGCCGCCACCATTGCTTCTATCTGCTTCTGCTCCTCCGCCGCCACCAGCGTCACTTCGCGCCTCTCTGCTTTGACGATAGCTGACATCAGCAACACCGCTTGGAGTGTTCCTCACGCTAAAGAAATGTCCCGTCATCCTGAGGAAGCCCTTGTGTCCATTCCCGTGGCCAACACTTGGTGACTTGTTGTCCAAAACAGCCCAACCAGCTCCCGATCCGCCTCCTGACGTCAACTTCTTGGTCGCTTCCTGCCGCTCGCTACTTGCTACCTCTCGTCATCTCAGCTTCCGCAATAATCTTTGTCTTTCTCAGTTCCTTTCTTTAGCATCATCAAATTCATCTTCCCCCTCATCTTCAACCTACTTGTACTCGTCATCTCGAGCTGCATCCTCGCACCACCTTCTCGTGTCGTCAGCAGCAGCAACGTAACGTTTGGGGGACATCGTACACCGCCAGTCTACCTGCTCCCATTGCCAGCCAATTGGGGAACAAGGTGTCACTCTCCTGACATCAGCGGACCAGTGTCTCGGCTCGCCGCACGACTCCCTTTGCTGCAACCGGCTTCCTCTAGCTGCTAAGATATCGGACACCACCAGTCTCTCTGCCCGTCGGTCTCCGGCCAACTGGGGAACAAGTCGTCACTCTCCTGAAATTAGAGCAAGTGATTGTGTCACTCGTGCTCCCCACCGTGCCGCCTTGTCATACTCTGCCTGCCGCGACCTCCATCCTTCGCCTCCGCAACGCCCTCCTTCATCTTCATCCGCTGTCTTTAGCCCTCCTTATCATCTCTGCTCCAGGATCCTTCCTCAACTCAGCGTCATCTGCCTCCCTCGAGTCGTCCTTTGCCAATAGCATCATCCTTGCTATCATCCGCACTACTCTGCAGTGCACAAGGTTCGGCCCCTGAATCCACTCAACCATCAGTTGCCTTCATCGTCGTTTGCTTCTTTGTTTCATCATCATCCTCCGCTCGGCACAAGGACCCGTCCGGTCTCATCGCCCGTTCCGCGACGACGTGTGTCCACGCCGAAATTTTCCGTAGCACACGTGGTTTTGCCCCTACGCCCACTTCCTTATCATTAGCTTCTACCGTCATTATTCGCATCTGTGGCCAGCACACGATCGTGTACAAGCTAGCTTCCTGCTTTGCAGCAGCTTGCACCCACCCCACCAACAGATTTTCTCGCGGCGCGTTGGCTCTCACCTTCCCCTTGCCGCATTCTATCCCCCTACTGCAATAGTACATGACGTTTTGCCCCTGCGCCCACTCCTCCATCAATTCGCTCTCAGCCGGCATGCACTTTCATTAACCAGCTCAGCACAATGATCCGCCCTATGGCATCACCCGGATCGCGACGACCTGCGCCCACGCCAAAATTTCCGTAGCACATGTGGTTTCGCCCCTGCGCCCACTCTGCTATCTGTTGATCCTCCTTTGTCATCTCCCTTCATCTCCTCTCTGCTTCTCCGTTGTCTCACCTACATTTATATCATGGACAAGCTGTCTACTGCGTGGGCTGATCTCCCTATTCTTGCCCCCAATGCCAGCAACATCCTCAGTTGGTCGGGCAGTGTCATTTCCAGTGCACGCGACATCTACATCAACAAGTACAAGGTGGCAGGGTTGCTGCTTGGCAAATATGACCATCTTCACAGCAACCTGCGTCACCCCAAGAATTACGACGCCACCTTCGCTGCCATCTGGAGTGTATGCGCCTCGCTCTTATCTACCACCTCATTGAACATCGAATTGAAATTGCAGCTCAGCGATGGTACTCCTTGCTGGAGTGTGCGTGGTCCAAACGCTCCTACTGTCTCCACATTTATCATGTGGACGTCTTCCCTAGTCTGCCAAACATCCCCAAGCTATTCTTCCTCTCAGAGGACGACGAGGCTGATGTCACAGCGACCAACGTCAATGAATGACAACAGATCGTCTACAAAACGTTTACACCCTATCACCTCTTCCACTTCCTCATCGTGAGATCTCTTGTTTGAGAACCACTCTACTACAGTCATAGCGACCACTATAGTCCTGGCGAGTTTCATGCCCGGCTTCAATGTTTTAGCACGGAACTCAGACGTGGGCTTCGTACACTTGTCGACCCCATGCTCCACTTTCTTTTGGCCAAGCATGACTGCAACTTACCCCTCATATGGCAAGGCCTTATTGCGGAGGGTCAGTGAAGTTCATCTCAATGGACCACAACAAGAGAAGCTGGAAAGACCTACTGCCTTGACAGATTCAAGGGGGGTTGTCAGAATTATGTCTCTGTTAAGGCTGAACAACTGACGGGTTCATCTCTAGGAGTCTCGGGGTCCTTCTCTCTCGGAAATTCCGAGCACTCTAAACAACGGTTCAAGCCTCGGCATGAACCACCTCGGTCTCATCACGCACGAATCGTTGACCGTGAGAACCGACCAACGGTACAATACCGAGAAATCCCCTAATAAGCGGTTCGACCGCACGCACGTCCGGCTAGTGCACAAGAAGCCGTTGCATATGCTTTGTCCTGTTCTGCCTTTGATATAAGGAGGATGTTCATCTCCTCCTAGTTTCACCAGGACAATTCTGCCCATCGTGTCCCTTTGGTGCCGCGGCTATGCCGCCCTATTCTCGCTCTACTTGCTTTTTGATCCTCTTGCCTTCGCCAACCACTCTCAGCTCACTGCCCTTCGCTCCATCATCCTTCGCTCAGAACTTGTCCTCAGTCACCTGCCTCATCATCACAATCCTCTCTCGGACCCCTGCCTACCTTGCAACTCCAAATTCTCATCTCTCTTGAAGCATTGTGGCTCACTTCTCGGAACTACTCGTCCCTCTCTGCTTACGTCACCTCTTTAACCCGCCCGCGTACAACCGTTGCTTCTACATGCTTCTCCTCCTGCTGCCGTCACTCATTGCATTCCTCTGACAACGACAATCGGAGCAAGCCCAAGAGAACTGGAGCAAGCCCAGAACAATTGGGACAGGCATAAGACAACTGGAGCAAGCCTATGACAGCTGGAGCAAGGCCAAGACAACTGGAGCAATTCTAAGACAACTGGAGCAAGCCCAAAACTACTAGAGCAACACAAAGACAACTGGAGCAAACCCAAGACAACTGGAGCAAGCCCAAGACACATGGAGGAAGCCCAAGACAACTGGAGCAAGTACAAGACAACTGGAGCAATTCCAAGACAACTGGAGCAAGGCCATACAACTGGAGCAAGCCCAAGACAACTTGAGCAAAGCCAGGACAACAAGAGCAAGGCAAAGAAAACTGGAACAAGCCCAATACAACTGGAGCAAGCCAAAGACAGCTGGAGCAGGCCAAGACAACTGGAGTAAGCCCGAAACAACTGGAGCAAGCCCAAGACAACTGGGGCAAGACCAAGACAACTTGAGCAAGCCTACGACAGCTGGAGCAAGGCCAAGACAACCGGAGCAAGCCCTAAACAACTGGAGCAAGGCCAAGAAAACTGGAGCAAGGCCAAGAGAATTGGAGCAAGCCCAAGACGCCTGGAGAAACCCAAAACAAGTGGAGCAAGGCCAAGACATGTAGAGCAAGGCCAACACAACTAGAGCTAGCCCAATACAACTAGAGCAAGCCCAAGAAAACTGGAACAAGTCATAGGCAGCACGAGCAAGGTTAAGACAGCTAAGGGAGGCCAAATACAACTAGAGCAAGCCAAAGATAACTGGAGCAAGGCTAAGACAACTGGAGCAAGCCCAAGACAAATGGAGCAAGCGTGATACAACTGGAGCAATGCCAGGACAAGTGGAGCCAGCCCAAGACAACTGGGGCAAGCGCAAGACAATTGGACCAAGCTCAGCACAACCGGAGCAAGCCGCAGACAAGTGGACCTAGCCAAAGACAAATGGAGCAAGCCAAAGATAACTAGAGCAAGCCCAAGACAACCAGAGCAAGCCCAAGACAAATAGAGCAAGCCTGATACAACTGGAGCAAGGCCAAGACAAGTGGAGCAAGCCCAAGACAACTGGAGCAAGCCCAAGACACAAGGAGCAAGCCGAAGATAATTGGAGCAAGCCCACGAAAAGTGGACGAAGCCCAATACAACTGGAGAAAGGCCGAGACAACTGGAGCAAGGCCAAGACAAGTCAAGCAAGCCAAAGACAACTGGAGTAAGCCCAAGACAACTCAAGCAAGCTCAAGAAAAATGTTGCAAGGCCAAGATAACTGGAACAAGCCAAAGCCACCTTGAGCAAGCCCAAAAAATCTGGAGCAAGGCAAAGAAAACTGGAGCAAGCCTTAGACAACTGGAGCAAGCCAAAAACAACTCGAGCACGCCCAAGACAACTAGAGCAAGGCCAAGACAACTTGAGCAAGGCCAAGACAACTGGAGCCAGCGGAAGACAAGTAGAGCAGGCCCAAGACAACTGAAGCAAGGCCAGGACAACTTGAGTAAAGCGAAGACAACTGGAGCAAGACCAAGACAACTAGAGCAAGGCCAAGAGAGCTGGAGAAAACCCAAGACAGCTAGAGCAAGGCCAGGACAATTGGAGCAAGCCCAAGAAAATTGAGAAAGCCCAAGGCAACTGGGACAAGCGTAAGACAACTGGAGCAAGCCTAAGACAACTGGAGCAAGGCCAATAAAATTGGAGCAAAACCAAGAGAACTGGAGCCAGCCCAAGACACCTGAAGCAAGCCCAAAAAAACTGGAGCAATACCAAGACAACTGGAGCAAGGCCACGACAACTGGAGCAAGCCCAAGACAACTAGAACCAGTTCAAGACAACTAGAGCAAGGCCAATATAACTAGATCAATCCCAAGACAAGTGGAGAAAGCCCAAGGCAACTGGAGCAAGCCCAAGACAACAGGAACAAGCCCAATACAAGTGGATCAAGCCAACAAGAGCAAGCCGAAAACAACTGGTACAAAACAAAGACAACTGGAGCAAGCCCAAGACAACAAAAGCAAGCCCAAGACATCTGGAGCAAGTCCAAGACAACTAGTGCAAGGCCAAGATGACTAGAGCAAACCCAAGACAACTGGAGCAAGCCCAAGAAACCTGGAGCAAGGCGAACACAACTAGAGTAAGCCCAAGACATCTAGAGCAAGCCCAAAACAATTGGAGCAAGTCAAAGACAGCTAGAGCAAGCCTTAGACAATTGGAGCAAGGAAAAGACAACTGGAGCAAGGCTAAGACAACTGAAGCAAGCCCAAGACAACTGGAGCAAGCCAAAGACAACTGGAGCAAGGCCAAGACAACTGGAGCAAGCACAAGATAACTAGAGAAAGCCCTAGACAACTGGAGCAAGCCCAAGAAAAGTGTAGCAAGGCCAAGATAACTGGAACAAGCCCAAGACACCTGGAGAAAGCCCAGAACAACTAGAGCAAGGCCAAGACGACTACAGCAAGGCCAAGACAATTGGAGCAAGCCTAAGACAACTAGAGCAAGCCCAAGAAATCCAAAGCAAATCGAAGACAACTAGAGCAAGGCCAAGATAACTCGAGCAAGCCAAAGACAATAAGAGCACGCCCAAGACAACTACAGCAAGCCAGGACAAATGGAGCAAGGCCAAGAAAACTGGAGCAAGCCCAAGCCAAATGGAGCAAGGCCAAGAGAACTCGAGCAAGCCCAAGACAACAGGAGCAAGCCCAAGACAACTGAGCAGGCGAAAGAAAACTGGAGTAAGGCCAATACAGTTAAAGCAAGCCCAAGACAACTAGAGCAGGTCCAAGACAATTTGAGCATGGCCAAAACAACTGGAGCACGGCCAAGACTACTGGAGCAAGGCCAAGATAACTGGAGCATTGCCAAGACAGCTGGAACAAGCCCAAGAGAACCGGAGCAATGCCAAGACACCTGGAGTAAGCCCAAGACAACTGGAGCAAGCACAAGACAACTAGAGCAAGCTTGAGACAAGTGGAGCAAGCCCAAGACAATTGGAGCACGGCCAAGACAACTGGAGCAAGCCCAAGACAACTGGAGCAAACACAAAACAACTTGAGCAGGCCCAAGACAACTGAAGCAGGCCTAAGACAAGTGGAGCAAGGCCAAGACAATTGGACTAAGGCCAAGACAACTGGAGCAAGGCCAATACAACTGGAGAAAGGAGAAGACAACTCGAGCAAGCCTAAGACAATTAAAGCAAGCCCACAACAACTAGAGCAAGCCCAAGACAACTGGAGCAAGTCGAAGACAACTGGGACAAGCGCAAGACAACTAGAGCAGGCATTAGACAACAGGAGCAAGGCCAAGAAAACTGGAGCAAGGCCAAGAGAACTAGAGCAAGCCCAAGACACTTGAATCAAGTCCAAAACAGCTCGATCAAGGCGAAGACAACTGGAGCAAGGCCAAGACAAATGGAGCAAGCCCAAGACAACTGGATCCAGCCCAAGACAACTAAAGCAAGGCCAAGAGAACTGGAGCAATCCCAAGACAAGTGGATCAAGCCAACTGGAGCAAGCCCAAGACAACTTGAGCAAGACCAAGACAACTAGAGCAAGGCCAAGACAACTGGAGCAAGTCTAAGACAACTGAAGCAAGGCCAAGACAACTTGAGCAAACCCAAGGCAACTAGAGCAAGCCCAAGAAACTTGGAGCAAGGCCAACACAACTGGAGCAAGCCCAAGACATACGTAGCAAGCCCAGGACATTTGGAGCAAGCCCAAGGCAACTAGAGCAAGCCCAATACAACATCACCTGGTGTCCTTGCTCGTTGCATTCTACATCGCTGCATTGCTTGTGCTTGCTTCTGCTCCTGCTGTCCTCACTCATTGCATTCTTCTTACATGGTATGAGAGCATCAGGCAACATCACCTGGTGCCCCGTGACCTCGTCGTCGCTCTGTCGTCATCATTACTTCGCGTCTCGGATCTGCACTCCTCTGCCGTTGCCACCACTACTTTGCATCTCCCCGCTTTGATATCAGTTGAAATCAACAGCACCGCTTTAGTTGCTCCTAGTACTGAAGGA
This sequence comes from Penium margaritaceum, assembly GCA_023375785.1. Lineage (NCBI taxonomy): Eukaryota > Viridiplantae > Streptophyta > Zygnematophyceae > Desmidiales > Peniaceae > Penium > Penium margaritaceum. The sequence goes on along the minus strand of SZWC01012804.1, from coordinate 68,601 downwards.
ACGTCCCGTCATCCTAAGGAAGCCGTGTGTCCATTCTGTGTCCGTGGCCGACAACTTGGTGACCTGCCATCCGTAACAGCAGCAAGCAACCCCCGAGGCGCCGCCCACTCACAACTTCCGAGCAATTTCTTGTCTCCGCCATCTGTTACCTCTCGTCACCTCAGCCAAAACAAGTACCTCCGTTTTGCTCTCCTTCTCTTGTCAACTGCTTGTACTGGATCACCTCCCATCCTCACCTTTGCATCCTTCCCTTTGAGCCGCGTCCTCGCACTGCCTTCTCGCAATGTCAGCAGCAGCAGTGGGACTCTCACCGTCAGGAAATCGGACACCACTAGTCTTCCTACTCCCGTGCGAGCCAACTTGGGAACAAGCTGTCACTCTCCTGGCGTCAGCGAACAAGTGCCTCTGCTCTCTATACGACTTCCTCTCCTACAATTGACTTCCTCTAGCCGACAGGACATCGGACACCACCAGTCTTCCTGCCCGTCCATCTCGGGCCAATTGGGGAACAAGCCGTCACTCTCCCGCAAGTGGAGCACGTGGTTGTCTCTCAACTGCCTCTTCTATTGCCATCCTTTGCCTGTCTCGGTTTGCATCTTCCTTCAGCATTACCAGCCGTCTTTTGTTTTTCATCATCTTTATCAGTGGCCCTTAGCACTCTGTATCTCACCTTCATTTGTCACTCCTCATCAGCATCAACATCCTCGTCAACCATCCGCATCGCCTCCGCATTAGTTATTCTCCTTAGCCTTCGCAGCGCATGTGGTTCTTCCCCTGTGCCCACTCAGCCATCAACCGTCTCTGCATCCTCCCGGTTTGTTTTCACATCATCTTCCGCTC
>SZWC01012804.1:31915-55498 GCA_023375785.1 Penium margaritaceum | reverse complement strand
AAGCAAGCTCGTGACAACTACACCAAGCCCAAATCAATTGGAGCACACCCAAGACAAAAGGAGCAAGTCCAAGACAACTGGAGCAAGCCCAAGAGAGCTGGAGCAGGCACAAGACAACTGGAGCAAGGCGAAGACAACTAAAGCAAGCGTAAGAAAACCGAAGCAAGGCCATAACAACCAGGGTAGACCCAAGACAATTGCAGCAAGTTGAAGACAACAGGAGCAAGTCCAAGACACCTAGAGCAAGCCCATGACAACTGGAGCAAGCCCAAGACAACTAGAGCAAGCCCTAGACAACTGGAGCAAGCCCAAGAAAACAGGAGCAAGCCGAAGACAACTGGAGCAAGCCCAAGACAACTGGATCAAGCCAAATACAACTGGAGTAAACCCAAGACAACAACAGTAAGCCCATGACAACGGGAGCAAGCCCAAAACAGCTGGAGCAAGGCCAAAATAATTGGAGCAACGCCAACATAACCGGAGCACGCTAAAGACAAATGGGGCAAGCACAAGACAACTTCAGCACGCTTGTGACAGCTATAGTACGTCCAAGTCAACTAGAGCAAGCGTACGAAAAAAAGGGCAAGTCGAAGACAAATGGAGCAAGCCCAAGACAGCTGGAGTAGGCCCAAGACAACTGGAGGAAGGCGTAGAAAACTAGAGCAAGCCTATGAAAACTGAAGCAAGGCCAAGACAACTGGAGCAAGCCCAGGAGAATAGGAGAAAGCCCAAAACTACTGGAGCAAGGCCAAGATAAAAGGAGTAAGGCCGAGGCAACAAGAGCAAGCCAAAGACAAGTGGAGCAAGCCCAAGACAACAGGAGCATGTCTAAGACAGCTAGAGCAACACCAAGACAACTATAGCATGCCAAAGACAACTAGAGTAAGGCAAAGGCAACTACAGCCAGCCTTAGGCAACTAGAGCAAGCCTACGAGCACTGGAGCAAGGCCAAGATAACTGGAGCAAGCCCACGACAACTAGAGCAAGCGCAAGACAACTAGAGCAAGGCCAAGACAACAGGAGCAAGCCTAATAAAACTGGGGCAAGCCCAAGACACCTGTAGCAAGCCCAAGGCAACTGGAGCAAGCCAAAGACAGCTGGAGTAATGCCAAAACGCCAAGAGCAAGCCCAAGATATCTCGAGAAATCCCCAAACAAATGCAGCAAGCCTAAGATACCTGGAGCAGGCCCAAGAAAATTGGAGCAAGCCCAACACAACAGGAGGGAGGCCAAGACAACTAGAGCTAGGCCAAGACAACATGAGCGAGGCCAAGACAACAGGAGAAAGCCCAAGACAACTGAAGCAAGCCCAAGACAGCTGGAGCAAGTACAAGACAACTAGAGGAAGCCCAAGACAAGTGGAGTTATCCCAAGAGAACTGGAGTAAGGCCAAGACAACAGGAGCAAGTCCAAAAAAACAAGAGCAAGCCCAAAACACCAGGAGCAAGCCCATGACAACTGGAGCAAGCCCAAACAGCTTGAGCAAGGCGAAGAGAGCTAGAGCAAGCCTAAGACAACTCGAGCAAGTGAAAGACAACTGTAGGAATCCCAAGAAAACTGGAGAGATGCCAATACAGTTGGAGCAAGGCCAAGGCAACAGGAGTAAGGCAAAGACAACTGGAGCAAGCCCAATAAAACTGGAGCAAGGCCAAGACAACTAGAGCAAGCCCAAGATAACAAGAGCAAGGCCAAGACAACTAGAGCAAGCCCGAGTGAACTGGAGGAAAGCCAAGACAACAGGAGCAAAGACAAGACAACTAGAGCAAGCCCAATACAACTCGAGCAAGCGCAAGACAACTTGATCAAAGCCAAGACAACTAGAGCAAGGCCAGGGAAGTTGGAGCAAGCCCAAGACAACTAGAGCAAGCTCAAGACAACTGGAGCAGGCCAAGACAACTGGAGTAAGCTGAAGACAACTGGAGAAAGACCAAGACATCTGGGGCAAGACCACGAAAACTTGAGCAAGCCTAAGACAACTGGAGCAAGGCCAAGACAACTGGAGCACGCCAAAAACAGCTGGAGCAAGCCGCAGACAACTGGAGCAAGCCCAAGATAACTAGAGCAAGGCCAAGACAACTAGAGCAAGCCCACTACAACTCGAGCAAGCGCAAGACAACTTGATCAAAGCCAAGACAACTAGAGCAAGGCCAAGGAAGTTGGAGCAAGCCCAAGACAACTAGAGCAAGCTCAAGACAACTGGAGCAGGCCAAGACAACTGGAGTAAGCTGAAGACAACTGGAGAAAGACCAAGACATCTGGGGCAAGACCACGAAAACTTGAGCAAGCCTAAGACAACTGGAGCAAGGCCAAGACAACTGGAGCACGCCCAAAACAACCGGAGCAAGCCGAAGAGAACTGGAGCAAGCCAAAGAAAACTAGAGCAAGGCCAAGAGACCTGGAGCAAATCCAAGACACTTGGAGAACCCAAAACAACTTGAGCAAGGCCAATACAGCTGGAGGAAGGCCAAGACAACTGGAGCAAGCCCAAGACAACTGGAGCAAGGCCAAGACAACTGGAGCACGCCCAAAACAACCGGAGCAAGCCGAAGAGAACTGGAGCAAGCCAAAGAAAACTAGAGCAAGGCCAAGAGACCTGGAGCAAATCCAAGACACTTGGAGAACCCAAAACAACTTGAGCAAGGCCAATACAGCTGGAGGAAGGCCAAGACAACTGGAGCAAGCCCAAGACAACTAGAGCAAGCCCAAGACAACTGGAGCAAGTCCTAGACAGCTAGAGCAAGGCTAAGACAGCTCGGGCAAGCCAAAGACAACTTGAGCAAGCCAATGATAACCAGAGCAAGGCCAAGACAACTGGAGCAAGCCGAAGACAACTGGAGCAAGCCTGATACAACTGAGCACGGCCAAGACAAGTGAAGCAAGCCCAAGACAACTGGAGCATGTCCGAGACAACTGAAGCAAGCATAAGACAATTTGAGCAAGCCCTAGACAAGTGGACCAAGCAAAAAAAAACTGGAGCAAGCCAAAGATAACCGAAGCAAGGCAAAGACAACAGGAACAAGCCCAAGACAACTGGAGCAAGCTTGATACAACTGGAGCAAGGCAAAGACAACTAGAGCAAGCCGAAGACAACAAGAGCAAGCCCAAGACACAAGGAGCAAGCCCAAAAAACTGGAGCAAGCCCAAAACAAGTTGACCAAGCCTAAGACAACTAGAGCAAGGAAGAGACAACTAGAGCAAGGCCAAGACAAGAGGAGCAAGCCCAAGACATTCGAAGCAAGCCCAAGACACCTGGAGCAAGCTCAAGAAAACTGGTGCAAGACCAAGACAACTTGAGCAAGCGCAAGACACCTGGAGCAAGTCCAAAACAACTGGAGCAAGGCCAAGACAACTAGAGCAAGGCCAAGCCATCTGGAGCAAACCCAAGATACCTAGAGCAAGCCCAAGACAACTGGAGCAATTCCAAGACATTTGGAACAAGGCCAAAACAATTAAAGCAAGCCCAAGACAACTAGAGCAGGCCCAAGACAATTGGAGCAAGGCCAAGATGACAAGCATACTTCCACAGCAGCTCCGCAAGGAAGGACCAACCGTGGAGAAAGGAGACTGGGTAGCCTAAGGTGTATACACAGAACGCTAGCTCCCGCAGACGCGGTTGAGCAAGGGGTAGCGCGGGGTCCGGGGGCGATGAGGACCAGGATGCTGCTAGAGAGTTGTCGCAGGTTAGCACAATCACCTTCGGCGGTTCCCTCCCAACTGAAGCGTTAGTGACGGGGAAGAAGGAGGCGGGAAGCAGTGGCGGGACATCGGCGGTACAAGGAGAACAGGAACAAGTCGTAGCAAGATCCGTTGTCACTGACAGGGTGCAGGCAAGTCAGCAGACGGGCCGAGTAATCAGGGGAGAAAACACCCAATGAGCAGGGGTGATTGTGCATCAATCACGGCGGAGCCTCTGGAGACGCACCGTAGAAGACGAAGATTCAAGGAAGAACACAAAGAACCGCGTGCACGAGCCGCAGATGAAGAAGATGATCAGTAGAGGATTTGTGTGTGTGTGTGTACGTGGACGAGACCCGCGGTGCGTAGCCGCACCGAGTGGAGTCCAAGTAGGAGGAGAAGAGGATACTATGAGAGGGATGAGACCGACGGTGTGTAGGCACGCCGTACGGAGTCCCAGGTATGAAAGGGTCTGAGTAGCAGTAGCACAATGGTAGCTTTGTCTTGCTTCTTTCTTGGAGAAATACTCCGCTTTCATGTACTCGGCCCCAGTTTATCAAAGACATTCACTTGCTCCCATTTGTTCTCAACTCTCCACCTCCCTTGTCTTCCATTGCCACCGGTGCCATATCCGCGGTTCTGGGGACAAAAGTGCGTGGCAACCCAACAGCCCGAGTGAAGTGAGCTGCTGGTGGGGTCCTTACTTGCACATGGCCGCGGAACGGGGTTCCGCGAAAAGGAGCTGGAAGCCACGCTGTGGCGGGCTCACGTGTGGCAAGGGGAGGACCGCGGAGCTTCATTCACTAGTGAGGTTATGGCACTGAAGTCCAGAGTAGGGGACCACAGAAGTATCGTAAGCTTCTAGTTGTCGGTGTCCTGCCGCAAATTTATCTCAAGCGGGGATAGCAGGTGAAAGTGCACATTCTGCGGATAGGACGGAACCAGGTCTGCGCGGAGGAAGTTGAGGGGGCACGGCAAAATTGGGGATATCAGTGTCATGGTGCGGTGAGCGTGGACAGTTCCTTGCTCTTTGCACAGCGGAACTACACGTGCCCTTCAGATCAATCGTTGATGTCAGCGGCCAGCTTTGTGCATCAAGACACCAGGCGATGACAGCAGCAGCAGTCATAGGTGCGGTATATCCTGCCACGACAGGCGGCCACCTACGCGGGTAGCCGGGAATCCTCACTGGTGCTGTCCCGCACACCAGTCAGTTCCTCACCAGGCTCCGATTCGTTCGCCCAGCACAGACGGGTGACCGAGTGGTTGGAGTAGCTGCACTAGCGCCGCATCATGGATGCGCTGGGCAAACAAGTGGAGGTGGAGAATATCCAGAGTTCTGGCAGCCGCGGATCCGTCCAACCCTAGTAGGGATAGGAGGGAGAGGACATACCACTGGGCGCTCAATGGTTATCCGATGCACTGCCATCACTGGAGGAATCCTCCGGTGGTGGAGAGCTCGAAGCTTATCGTGGATTGGTTTACCGATGTCGCGGTGGGAAGCGGCAACTGGAAGCTGGCAGAACAGCGTCAGAGCCCGCACCTCCGCTAGGGCACCCTCACCGTCCACTGGCAAATCCTGAGAACCCTGGGACCCCTGAGGCCCCAGCACCACACAAGCAGCAGCCGCCGATGCACCCACAGCGGATGGAATTCCCAGCCTCCGCATTGGGAATGTCGCAAGGCATGAACGCTCCGCAGCATAGGGGAGGGACGGCTCTGGTGGGTATTGTCGCATAATCCCTATGGCTGGCCTGCAGAAGTAGCGGATGACCCCACCAGCGCCACCCTTGGGGAGCACACAGTTGAGCATGCTAGTGCCCTCTTAGATGCCACGATCCTCGTAGCCGCCATAGAGCTAACCTCACAAGAATCAGGCACACCCATCCGCGGGAGCGATGGCGGCGTAACTAACGGTGCACCCTCATGCGATGGGAATGTTACACATGCCGATGCACTCACTGTAGTAGCCTACGAGAATCACGCAGACTTCGGTATAGGCTTCGCTGCCACCACAACTATTCGCGTCTGGACCGGCACTTCAGTAGATGCCTCCTCACCCGAGTCCGGGCATCCCACAAGTAGGGATGNACCACGAAAACTTGAGCAAGCCTAAGACAACTGGAGCAAGGCCAAGACAACTGGAGCACGCCCAAAACAACCGGAGCAAGCCGAAGAGAACTGGAGCAAGCCAAAGAAAACTAGAGCAAGGCCAAGAGACCTGGAGCAAATCCAAGACACTTGGAGAACCCAAAACAACTTGAGCAAGGCCAATACAGCTGGAGGAAGGCCAAGACAACTGGAGCAAGCCTAAGACAACTACAGCAAGCCCAAGACAACTGGAGCAAGTCCTAGACAGCTAGAGCAAGGCTAAGACAGCTCGAGCAAGCCAAAGACAACTTGAGCAAGCCAATGATAACCGGAGCAAGGCCAAGACAACTGGAGCAAGCCCAAGACAACTAGAGCAAGCCCAAGACAACTGGAGCAAGTCCTAGACAGCTAGAGCAAGGCTAAGACAGCTCGAGCAAGCCAAAGACAACTTGAGCAAGCCAATGATAACCGGAGCAAGGCCAAGACAACTGGAGCAAGCCGAAGACAACTGGAGCAAGCCTGATACAACTGAGCACGGCCAAGACAAGTGAAGCAAGCCCAAGACAACTGGAGCATGTCCGAGACAACTGAAGCAAGCATAAGACAATCGGAGCAAGCCCTAGACAAGTGGACCAAGCGGAACAAAACTGGAGCAAGCCAAAGATAACCGAAGCAAGGCAAAGACAACAGGAACAAGCCCAAGACAACTGGAGCAAGCTTGATACAACTGGAGCAAGGCAAAGACAACTAGAGCAAGCCGAAGACAACAAGAGCAAGCCCAAGACACAAGGAGCAAGCCCAAAACACTGGAGCAAGCCCAAAACAAGTTGACCAAGCCTAAGACAACTAGAGCAAGGCAGAGACAACTAGAGCAAGGCCAAGACAAGAGGAGCAAGCCCAAGACATTCGAAGCAAGCCCAAGACACCTGGAGCAAGCTCAAGAAAACTGGTGCAAGGCCAAGACAACTTGAGCAAGCGCAAGACACCTGGAGCAAGTCCAAAACAACTGGAGCAAGGCCAAGACAACTAGAGCAAGGCCAAGCCATCTGGAGCAAAACCAACATACCTAGAGCAAGCCCAATACAACTGGAGCAATTCCAAGACATTTGGAGCAAGGCCAAAACACTTAAAGCAAGCCCAAGACAACTAGAGCAGGCCCAAGACAATTGGAGCAAGGCCAAGATGACAAGCATACTTCCACAGCAGCTCCGCAAGGAAGGACCAACCGTGGAGAAAGGAGACTGGGTAGCCTAAGGTGTATACGCAGAACGCTAGCTCCCGCATACGCGGTTGAGCAAGGGGTAGCGCGGGGTCCGGGGGCGATGAGGACCAGGATGCTGCTAGAGAGTTGTCGCAGGTTAGCACAATCACCTGCGGCGGTTCCCTCCCAACTGAAGCGTTGGTGACGGGGAAGAAGGAGGCGGGAAGCAGTGGCGGGACATCGGCGGTACAAGGAGAACAGGAACAAGTCGTAGCAAGATCCGTTGTCACTGACAGGATGCAGGCAGGTCAGCAGACGGGCCGAGTAATCAGGGGAGAAAACACCCAATGAGCAGGGGTGATTGTGCATCAATCACGGCGGAGCCTCTGGAGACGCACCGTAGAAGACGAAGATTCAAGGAAGAACACAAAGAACCGCGTGCACGAGCCGTAGATGAAGAAGATGATCAGTAGAGGATTTGTGTGTGTGTGTGTACGTGGACGAGACCAGCGGTGCGTAGCCGCACCGAGTGGAGTCCAAGTAGGAGGAGAAGAGGATACTATGAGAGGGATGAGACCGACGGTGTGTAGGCACGCCGTACGGAGTCCCAGGTATGAAAGGGTCTGAGTAGCAGTAGCACAATGGTAGCTTTGTCTTGCTTCTTTCTTGGAGAAATACTCCGCTTTCATGTACTCGGCCCCAGTTTATCAAAGACATTCACTTGCTCCCATTTGTTCTCAGCTCTCCGCCTCCCTTGTCTTCCATTGCCACCGGTGCCGTATCCGCGGTTCTGGGGACAAAAGTGCGTGGCAACCCAACAGCCCGAGTGAAGTGAGCTGCTGGTGGGGTCCTTGCTTGCACATGGCCGCGGAACGGGGTTCCGCGAAAAGGAGCTGGAAGCCACGCTGTGGCGGGCTCACGTGTGGCAAGGGGAGGACCGCGGAGCTTCATTCACTAGTGAGGTTATGGCACTGAAGTCCAGAGTAGGGGACCACAGAAGTATCGTAAGCTTCTAGTTGTCGGTGTCCTGCCGCAAATTTATCTCAAGCGGGGATAGCAGGTGAAAGTGCACATTCCGCGGATAGGACGGAACCAGGTCTGCGCGGAGGAAGTTGAGGGGGCACGGCAAAATTGGGGATATCAGTGTCATGGTGCGGTGAGCGTGGACAGTTCCTCGCTCTTTGCGCAGCGGAACTACACGTGCCCTTCAGATCAATCGTTGATGTCAGCGGCCAGCTTTGTGCATCAAGACACCAGGCAATGACAGCAGCAGCAGTCATAGGTGCGGTATATCCTGCCATGACAGGCGGCCACCTACGCGGGTAGCCGGGACTCCTCACTGGTGCTGTCCCGCACACCAGTCAGTTCCTCACCAGGCTCCGATCCGTTCGCCCAGCACAGACGGGTGACCGAGTGGTTGGAGTAGCTGCACTAGCGCCGCATCATGGATGCGCTGGGCAAACAAGTGGAGGTGGAGAATATCCAGAGTTCTGGCAGCCGCGGATCCGTCCAACCCTAGTAGGGATAGGAGGGAGAGGACATACCACTGGGCGCTCAATGGTTATCCGATGCACTGCCATCACTGGAGGAATCCTCCGGTGGTGGAGAGCTCGAAGCTTATTGTGGATTGGTTTACTGATGTCGCGGTGGGAAGCGGCAACTGGAAGCTGGCAGAACAGCGTCAGAGCCCGCACCTCCGCTAGGGCACCCTCACCGTCCACTGGCAAATCCCGAGAACCCTGGGACCCCTCAGGCCCCAGCACCACACGAGCAGCAGCCGCCGATGCACCCACAGCGGATAGAATTCCCAGCCTCCGCATTGGGAATGTCGCAAGGCATGAACGCTCCGCAGCATAGGGGAGGGATGGCTCTGGTGGGTATTGTCACAGAATCCCTATGGCTGGCCTGCAGAAGTAGCGGATGACCCCACCAGCGCCACCCTTGGGGAGCACACAGTTGAGCATGCTAGTGCCCTCTTAGATGCCACGATCCTCGTAGCCGCCATAGAGCTAACCTCACAAGAATCAGGCACACCCATCCGCGGGAGCGATGGCGGCGTAACTAACGGTGCACCCTCACGCGACGGGAATGTTACACATGCCGATGCACTCACTGTAGTAGCCTACGAGAATCACGCAGACTTCGGTATAGGCTTCGCTGCCACCACAACTATTCGCGTCTGGACCGGCACTTCAGTAGATGCCTCCTCACCCGAGTCCGGGCATCCCACAAGTAGGGATGCCCTTGTACCACACTATACTGAGCGCGCCGCCGCAGCAGCAGATGCATCTATCCCAGGCGGTGGCAAGAGCCCAGCAGGCGGGATCCCTGTCGTACCCGCCTGTGCCCAGACTGCACCAACCAACTCACGAGCCCCAGCAATCCACGGCATACACGGGCATGGCAACACAACCCACCATGGTGGTGTCGTAGCCCCTACAAATGTCCCAGCCCNTGGTGGGTATTGTCACAGAATCCCTATGGCTGGCCTGCAGAAGTAGCGGATGACCCCACCAGCGCCACCCTTGGGGAGCACACAGTTGAGCATGCTAGTGCCCTCTTAGATGCCACGATCCTCGTAGCCGCCATAGAGCTAACCTCACAAGAATCAGGCACACCCATCCGCGGGAGCGATGGCGGCGTAACTAACGGTGCACCCTCACGCGACGGGAATGTTACACATGCCGATGCACTCACTGTAGTAGCCTACGAGAATCACGCAGACTTCGGTATAGGCTTCGCTGCCACCACAACTATTCGCGTCTGGACCGGCACTTCAGTAGATGCCTCCTCACCCGAGTCCGGGCATCCCACAAGTAGGGATGCCCTTGTACCACACTATACTGAGCGCGCCGCCGCAGCAGCAGATGCATCTATCCCAGGCGGTGGCAAGAGCCCAGCAGGCGGGATCCCTGTCGCACCCGCCTGTGCCCAGACTGCACCAACCAACTCACGAGCCCCAGCAATCCACAGCATACACGGGCATGGCAACACAACCCACCATGGTGGTGTCGTAGCCCCTACAAATGTCCCAGCCCGTTGGAGGTGTTGCTCACCAGGGGATCACAGTTCAGCATCTACTAGCGGGGACTCCACTGCCCCATCGGCAACAGCCGTTTGGAGGCGTGGCACATATAGCAACCATGATGCAGCCCTCCGCGACCACCTCACACCTGTGGATGCCCCAGCATCACCCGCGTGTGGGCCTCACACCGTAGATACCCGTGCCTAGCATGCCTTCACATGCACAGCATGTGGCTCATCAGTAGCTTCCCCACCAGCAGTTCGTAGGAACCATGCGAGCGGGACTAGCCTTCCAAGCACCGCCTCTGACAGCACAGAGCCAGTTGTATCTACTCCCATAGCAAGCACAAGGAGCTCCACACTCCGTTAAGGGAGTGGCGGCTCAGGTCGCCAATGTTGGAACGGCGGTTCCTCTCCACTCCGCGGCTGTGCTTCCGACCGATCAAACATATTGGGTGCCCAGACAACGGCACCTATGACACACGGGAATCAGATCACACCTCATGGGATGGCATTTTTCTCCACGCCTTAGACTGCCTCCACACCAGCTCCCTCTTCTTGGTACATGCCTTCCCCTATCCACGCAAGCAAATCTTCCCATGCCCGCGGTATAGCTCTAGATAACAGTCGCTCCGACTGGATATTCCGCGGCTCCACCTGCGGTCCTTCCCTTGCCACATGCCGTAACTGCGTTGACGACTAACCGCAGCACCGTTTTGCGGCTGTAATACATCCGTTCCAAACCAGCTAATATCTTAAGACTGGACTCCTTTAAGGGTACCCCGAAGGAGGATCCCTGGGTCTGGCTCAAACAGATTACTCTCTATGCTAGCATTGGCCGCATTGCGCCCAACCTCTGACCTAGCCACTGCGGAACTTCACCTCCAAGGAGCTCTAGCTGAGTGGTACAACGCGCGCGCGCCTTTCCATCTTTGGAGGATGCTGGCAACGCCCTTATCAAGTGCTTCAAGCACCTGATGAAGGAGGAAGCGTTGCGGAAGATTGAGAAGGAGGTTATGCGCGATGATGACGACATCCGTATATTATTGGTCTAGTTCCTAACATGGGTCTCAGTGGCCAAGAGTCTGCAAGGGGAGGGCCTGCTACTGTGGATCGTGCTGTAGAACCTCGTCCGTGCACTTTGCGATGAAATCATCAGTCTCATGATTGCTGACCGCTATCATTCCCTCCAAAACAAGGTGTGGGACGCCACAGCTATCTTCACAAGACAGTGGTCCACCCGACAATACCAGGGCGGCAAAACCCATACACTCCCTTCTTCACATGCCCCGCCTCCGCAGCAACAGAAGCCGAAGGCTTGCTATACGTGCCAGAGTATGGAACACATTGCTCGGGACTGCCCTCGTAAGCAACAAGCAGCTTCGCGCCTTGACCCAGTCTCCAGGGACCCTATGGTCCAGCAGTGGCAGCAGTTCTACAATCAAGTGTGGCCGGGTCAGCAACAGCAGCATCAGCGGTAGCAGCAGCAACAGCAACCGCATCCGCCCCCCACTGGGCAGGATCATGCGACTCAAGAGACAGGCCAGGGCATCTTGCCAAACTCGCTGCCGAACCCCGCGACCGGCGCCCGCAATGTAAAGCTAGGTTTGCCCATGGCGGAGGATGAGACTATGGAGGTGACTTCCACCCCTACGGAAACTGAGCTCATCACACGAGGCTGTCGGCTCAAGCTTCACGGATGGGATCTGCAGGAAGCTGCACAGCTCCAGAGTGACCTGCGGCAACGAGCGGAAGTCGCCAAGGCCCGGCTATAGGACGCTGTCACTGCTCGTTCCGTGCGGCCCCCTGAGAAGCGACGTTATGCAGATCCCGTGCCTGCGACGCTCCCAGCTGCCGCAAATACCCTGTCTACACCTCAAACTACTCCCATCCTTACACCAAATTCCACAGATACTGTGGACAAACTCTTCACCACTCCCATGGCTTCCGTGAACGTCTTCGACTTCCTCCATCTCCATCCTGAGCTGGCTCCACGGCTTAGAGAAGAATTCACAAGAGCCAACCACCACCTCCAGACTGTTGGCATCTCCCTCGCTCGCACCACTCCGCCCCACGGTACCCAGATGACCCGACGAGTCCTGACAGATGCTCCACCAGGATTGACCATATAGGAGATGGACTAGGGCTAGGAACCACAGCCTCTAGAACCGCCTCGCTGCGATGACCGCCACTATGAGATAGCCTGCTGTGTGATTTGGATTTGCGGCCGCAAGTTCCTTGCTATAATGGACCCAGGGGCAGCCCTCACTACCGCGACCCTCCGCATCCTGTGCCTCATTGGATGGACAGACCGCATCCCTCCCACGCGCCGACTGTTTGGCAATCCCGCGGGAGGAATGGATTACGGGGATGGAGAAGTGCGGGGCTTACCCTTACAGCTGGACTCTCTTCACGTACCCATGGATGTCCAAGTCACACAGGCCCGGACCTACGACGTCCTCCTGGGCATGGACTATCTCATTTCGCGGCGGGTCAACCTCCTGTTTTCCCTCATATTATGCGATTCACATCCGCCACGGGTACGAAGAGTATGCCCTCATCACTGTGGGTGATTGAATCATGGTGTTAGTAGTCGGCGCCTCACCCTTCTCCCTCTCATATGCGGTACAAGAGGATGCACACACACGCTCCCTGAGCAACCAAGCCCCTGCAGATGTCATCCTTGACGCGGAGAAGGTCCCTGTTGAGGAATGGCGTAAAGTCTGCGCGGATCATGCGGAACCAGGGGTGCGTGCAAGCCTTCTGGGGCTGTGGCAGCAAAGTGAGCAGGTGTTTGGCCAGGGCCTCTCCATGGACAACGACAATGACTTCTACCCTATCCACGACCAACTGCCACCTCCGCCCTCGCGATGGGACCACATCCTTCACTCTTGCCTCTCACCCGCCCAGAAGCAGGACTTCCGAGACCTGTTGGACTCCCTTGCCGACATCTTCGCTGGATGGGCAATAGACCTTGGAGCTGTGAACGCCTTCCACGTCATCAATACCGGTGCGGCTGCCGCGATCACACAAAAAGTCTGCCGGATCATCTTAGACTAAGAACAGATCATCAATGAAGGTCTCGTGGAATTGGAGGCGCAGGGTGTGATAGTCCCCGTCGTCAGCCCCTGGCGTGCCAATTTGGTCATTGTCGGCAAACCGGACTGATCCAAACGCTTCAACATGGACTTCCGTGACCTCAACCACGTCACGCAAGAAGACGCCTACCCCATGCCGCTGATCGTCAACATCCAGGAGCGCCAGCAGGGGTGCAGATGGTTTATGAAACTCGACGTCAATGCGGTCTTCCACGACGTCCCCATGCACCCGGATTCCATTACCAAGACAGCTTTCATCTCTACCGAGGGCCTCTACGCCTTCACCCGCATGCACATCGGACTTTGTAACGCCAGTGCCACATTCCAAAGCGTCATGGATTCTAGCCCCCGCGGCATCCCTGACCTGAGCTGCTACATTGACGACGTCATGGTCGCGGCCCACAACTTCGCGGACCTCTTCTCCCCCCTCTCCGCCGTCTTCTTGGCTCTTCGCGCTGCTAACCTCATGCTGAAGGCCGCCAGGTGTTCCATCAGTGCCGCGGAAATGGAATATCTGGGACTCGTCATGAGTGCCGATGGCATCAAAACCGGTCCCACGAAGATCGCGGCCGTCCAGGAGTGGCGCCAACCCACTACTGCGGGGCAAGTCAAGATCTTTATCGGCTTTGTATCCTTCTATCGCAAGTTCATCCGCCACCACGCCCGCATTATTTGCCCACCGCAGCAGCTGACCTATCAGGACAATCAATTCGAATGGACACCGGAGTGCGCTTCTGCTTCGACGAAGATCAAGCATCGACTAGTCACCGCGCCCATGCTTGAATTCCCTGGTTTCAATCTCCCCTTCTCCATCACCACCGACTGGTCCCGGGACAGCCTCGGCGCTGTTCTGTCGCAGTCGATCCAAGAACCAGTCCAGCGGGTGATCGCACAGGCCAGCCGATCCCTCACTGACGGTGAACGGAACAACCCACCGNGACCTATCAGGACAATCAATTCGAATGGACACCGGAGTGCGCTTCTGCTTCGACGAAGATCAAGCATCGACTAGTCACCGCGCCCACGCTTTAATTCCCTGGTTTCAATCTCCCCTTCTCCATCACCACCGACTGGTCCCGGGACAGCCTCGGCGCTGTTCTGTCGCAGTCGATCCAAGAACCAGTCCAGCGGGTGATCGCACAGGCCAGCCGATCCCTCACTGACGGTGAACGGAACAACCCACCGGTGAAGAGCGAATGCCTTGCTGTGTTATGGGCCCTCCAACACTTCTGCGACTACATCATGAACGACAAGCCTTTTACGGTCCTCACCGATCATCAAGCGCTGCAATGGCTCCTCACGATGCAGAACCATGAGGGCATCCTGGCCAAGTGGGCCCTCCTCCTATAGGGGTATAACATGAGAATCAAGTACCAGCCCGCGCTCGCCAATCGGAATGCGCATGCTGTCAGCCGCCTCCCCCGCACAGACTGGCCTCACTCCACGGAACCGCGGGNGTTATGGGCCCTCCAACACTTCTGCGACTACATCATGAACGACAAGCCTTTTACGGTCCTCACCGATCATCAAGCGCTGCAATGGCTCCTCACGATGCAGAACCATGAGGGCATCCTGGCCAAGTGGGCCCTCCTCCTATAGGGGTATAACATGAGAATCAAGTACCAGCCCGCGCTCGCCAATCGGAATGCGCATGCTGTCAGCCGCCTCCCCCGCACAGACTGGCCTCACTCCACGGAACCGCGGGACAATCTCGTGGACTCCCCTCCTGCAGCTGCTCCTCTCCCAGCGGACGCCGAGCCTCAGTGGGAGGGCGTCGCTCGTGAATTCACAGATGAGGAATCTATGGCCGTGTACCAACTCCTGTCAAAGCTGGAGCCAGCGGAGTCCTTGGGCACCGCAGAGACCCTTCCAGCTCTACATGCCATTGGTCTCCAGCTTGCCAGCCGTTTCAATCCCACAATTCGCAGGTGGATACACAAGGAGATAGCGGCACATCTCCCTCCTCGCTCTTCACTGCCACAGTCACGCTGGACTCCCTCTGCTGCGGTGGTGGCCACCACTCCTCCGACGATGTCCCCCATGCCCTCTGTCTCCCCTCTCCTTGACACGCGTCACCCTCTTTCCCTGGTTGACTTCCTCTTTCCCTGGTTGACTTCCTCCTTCACGCGTCTGCAGATCGGCTCCAGCACCTCTTCTCCTTTGTGAACTCCTCTCTCTCCCCCGTTGGTATCCGCCTTTCTTGCACCCTCACTCGCGACACATGTGTCCGCATGGTGGTCCATGCCATCATTAGAGCACACTCCTGTGTCCGGGAAGATGCCTGCCGCGCGCTATACACGTGGGCTCCTGCCCCGCTAGTACTTGGTGTGCCGATACCTGCTGAGGTCCATGTAACATGGTGCCACGTCTGGGTATGTGGCCGCAAAATCGTGGCCATCATGGATACCGGTGCCACCCATACTACCATCGCGTTGCGGATGGCCCACACCTTGAGACTCGACCATCTCATCACCCCACCCGGCTCCACTTCTCCGTATCTACCGGTGCTATAGACGCACCCATTGGCCAGACTGTGGCCCTCCCCATCCAGGTCGCCAACGTGCATGCCCCGCACAACGTCCAAGTGTACAATGTCCGCACATACGACATGCTCCTGGCGGCCAACTGGCTCGCGCCGTGCCAAGCGCATATATTACTTGGCGCCAGCATCAATAGTCTCATTTATGTCTCTGACATTCAATCGTTCACTCCACTCTTCACTTCAGCTCGCCCGCCCCCCGTTCCTTCTCCCATGGTTCTAACACCACCCAATTCTGGAACTCAGTTCACGCGCCGCATCACCCGTAGCTCATGTACCAACCGCGGCATAGCCTCCAGAATGGGCCGCCTTCTAGCGCGGGGTCCGCGCCTTTGAACAGGGAGGGTGATGGAGCCACGAGACGTGCCATCCGGTGACAGACCACGGGCCAAACCGCGGTACCTACGGCTGGCGCAGGACACTCCACGTCCCCTACTTCAGCAACATCACCTGCATCATCAGCCCCTTTTGCGTCCCCAGCAGTGACAGCAGTAGCAGGGTCACCTGGAGCACCTCTGCCATCAGGCCCTTCCGCGCACCCAGCATCGACAACAGCAACAGCGTTACCTGGCGTACCTCTGCCATCAGGCCCTTACGCACACCCAGCATCGATAGCAGCAACAGCGTCACCTGGCGTACCTCCGTCATCAGGCCTTTCCGCATGCCCAGCAACGATAGCAGTAGCAGCATCACCTGGAGTATCTTTGGCATCAGGCCATGCCGCGCACCTAGCGGTGACAGCAGCAACAGCACCACGTGGAGCACCTCTGGCATGAGGCTATCTCACGTCCCCAGCAGCGACATCACCCGCAAGTGCACCACCACCGCCTGGTCCTTCTGCGCTGACCGCGCACTCCTCCTCTCCACCAGCCTCACGAGGCACTCCGGCGCGCGGGACACCGCGACCCTTGCTCAGGGCCGGCACACTCATGGAGGGCACGTTGACCCCTCTGGAGGAAAGCTCTGGTGACAGTGGAGACAAATCCAGAGCCAACCATGTGTTGGATGTGGTGAGCAACGTCATCATGCAAGATTCACTCCCAGAAGTAGTCCGCGCGAAGTTAGGAAGCTCCGTCTTCAGCCCCCCTTGCCAGGCATTCTTGAAGGGTGCGGCCAAGACTGCCCTTGCCCTTGGCCAGCAAGCTTGCCACGTGCAACTACTGGAAATGGTAGGGGCCGAGTCTCTCATTCTGGCACTCCGAAACCTCCTCAATCCCCGCGCCGCTCAGGCCATGGAGGGTGTGGCAACATTCCTTGACACGGAACAACCACACCGCCACGTCAATGCCGCTCGCGAGTGATGGTTCTTGGTCCATCGCGGTCAAACTGCGATCCCTACGTGCCGCTATGTGCACCTGCTCCAAGAATATGCTCGGGCGCTCACCATCTACCACGCCACCCACATGCTTGCATGAACGATGGAGGTACCGGATAGAAGGACTGCGGCGAAGGTATGGTGATGTGGTTACGTGCAGATGGGGAGTGCAGTATACAACGGCAGAGCTTGCATATATCTCCGCGACAAAACAGTAGTATGAGAGCTGGTATGCCGCCATTGAAGAATGTTGGCAGCTGACACAGGATGGCGCCATGCACCAACAGGCTGTGACATCGGTGGCAGAGGGGCTATGGAAGGCATTTCAGAAGACAAAACCTGCACTGACGGAGGAGGCGGTATGCCACTAGGCCGGAGAGGCCGTCAATGTGTGTCACGAGGAGAAGCACCACACCCTCATTGAGATAGAAGAAGCTCATGAGTATCTCCGCGACTCCCATGAACGCACGAACATGCGGGACCAGTTGCGGGTACAATGGCAAGAAATGGCAGAGGAGTAGAAGCTGAAAGCAGAAGCAGCGGCGGAACACATGGCGATGGAGTTGACGGCGGAGGTAGCGGTCGAGCCTGCGACTCTGAAGGACGAAGCTACTACAGAACAAGAAGCAGAGACAGGAAGAGCATAGGTAGCCGTGGAGACGACAAAGAATGAGATCACAACGGAGGTGGAGAGAGTGAGTGCAGATGCAACAAGGGGAGCAGCTGGACGAGTGACACGGAAGACAGCAGAGCAGTATGGAGAGGCACAGGTGGAAGGCGGGATACGGGCCCAAGAGGCGCGCGCACAAGCAAAGGCAGCTACGGCTAGGAGAGAGGCACTGAAAAACACACCGCCGCCAACATTATCGGCCGCCCTGCGTGACAAGCAGGCCAAACTTTGGAATGCGACCAAGAGGGCCGCATCATCCGTGGCCGCCAGCAGGCAAGCCACCTCGCCCCACGTAGCATCAGTCAAACGTATGGCTGGTCCTCAGAAGGACTCTGTCGCAGGAAGAAAAGCCCCTTTCGCGCAGACCACGCCGACATCCCACCGCCAAGGACAAGAAAAGCAGACCATCAAGGACAGCACCACGAACATGCCCTCCGCCAAGCGCAGCAAACAGCACCATCCATCCTAGGGCACCCGTCAGAGCGTCGACCCGGTGCAGTATACGTAAGTCCAACAGGATGCCGCCTAAGCGATGGAGCTGCTCCTAACACTATTCCGAAATGTCCCAATGCCAGCTGGCGCGGTCCCGGCCGAGCTTCAACCCCTCTTAGGAGGCACCGGTGCCACGGCTCATCATGAGCGAGGGGCCATGGAAAGCACCCGGCTATTGTGGCAAAGAAGAAGACATGGGGATGGTGATCTTTGAGCTGAGTGAGTCACCAGAGCCTAACAAAGAGCAGCCCATCGTAAAGGGAGTGGGCCTGCTACGGCTCCCCGAGGCAGTGACAGGGCGGAAACCAGAGACAGAGACAGCGGATGCCCGTGGTGCGCGAGGACGGCGGCATGAAGTAAGCCCAAGAGAACTGGAGCAAGCCCAAGACAACTGGAGCAAGCCTAAGATAACTCAAGCAAGGCGAAGACAACTGGAACAATACCAAGAAACCTAGAGCAAGCCCAACACAACTGGAGCAAGCCCAAGTAAATTGGAGCATGGCCAAGACAACAGGAGTAAGCCCAAGACAACTGGAGCAAGCCGAAGACAACTGGAGCAAGCCCAAGTAAATTGGAGCATGGCCAAGACAACAGGAGTAAGCCCAAGACAACTGGAGCAAGCCGAAGACAACTGGAGCAAGGCCAAGACAACTTGCGCAAGGCCAAGACAACTGGAGTAAGCCCAAGACACCTAGAGCAAGCCCAAGACAACTGGAGCAAGCCAAAGAGAACTGGAGCAAGGCCAAGAGAAGTAGAGCAAGCCCAAGACACCTTGAGCAATCCCAAAACAATAGGGGCAAGGCCAAGACAACTGAGCAAGCTGAAGACAGCTGGAGCAAGCCTGATCGAACTGGAGCAAGGCCAAGACAACTGGAGGAAGCCCAAGACAAATGGAGCAAGCCCAAGACAACTTCAGCAAGCCCAAGACAACTAGAGCAAGCCCAAGACAAGTGGACCAAGCCCAAGACAACTGGAGCAAGGCCAAGACAACTGGAGCAAGGCCAAGACAATTCGAGCAGAACCAAGACAATTGAAGCAAGCCCAATAGAGCTGGAGCAAGCCGAAGACGAATGGAGCAAGCCAAAGACAACTGGAGTAAGGCCAAGAGAATTGGAGCAATGCCGAGAAACCTGGAGCAAGCCCAAGACAACTAGAGCAAGCCCAAGTAAAGTGGAGCATGGCCAAGGCAACTGGAGCAAGCCCAAAACAACGGGAGCAAGTCCAAGACAAGTGGAGCAAGCCAAAAAGAACTGAAGGAAGGCCAAGACAATTGGAGCAAGCCCAAGACAACTGGAGGAAGCCCAAGACAACTACAGCCAGTCCGAGAGAGCTAAGGCAAAGCTTAGACATCTGGAGCAAGCCAAAGTCAACCGGAGCAAGCAAAATATACCTGGAGCAAGGCCAAGACAACAAGAGGAAGCCCAAGACAACTGGAGCAAGCCTGATACAACTAGATCGAGGCCAAGACAATGGGAGCAAGCCCAAGACAACTGGAGAAAGCCCAAGAAAGATAGAGCAAGCCCAAAACAACTCGAGCAAGCCCAAGACAACTGGAGCAAGCCTAAGACTACTGGAGCAAGGAAAAGAAAACAAGAGCAAGGCCAATACAACTGGAGAAAGCCCACGACACCTCGAGTAAGCCCAAAACAATAGGAGCAAGGCCAAGACAACTAGAGCAAGGCGAAGACAGATGGAGCAAGCCCAAGACATCTCGAGCAAGCCCTTAACAACTAGAGCAAGGCCAGGACAACTGGAGGAAGGCCAAGACAATTGGNACAACTGAAACAAGCCCAAGAGAACTGGAGCAAGCCCAAGACAACTGGGGCAAGCCTGAGATAAGTGGAGCAAGCGTAAGACAACTGGAGCAAGGCCAAGACAACTGGAGTAATGCCAAGAGACCTGGAGCAAGCCGACGACAACTTGAGCAAGCACAAGAAAAATGGAGCATGGCCAAGACAACTGGAGCAAGCCCAGGACAACTGGAGCAAGCCCAAGGGAACAGGAGCAAGCCCAAGACAACTGGAGCAAGGCCAATACAACAGGAGCAAGCCCAAGACAACTTGACCAAGCCCAATACAACTGGAGTAAGGCAAAGACAACTGGATCAAGGCAAAGACGACTATAGCAAGCCCAAGACAACTAAAGCAAGCCCAAGACAACTGGAGCAGGGCGAAGACAATGCGAGCAAGCTTGATAGAACTGGAGCAAGGCCAAGACAACTGGAGCAGGCCCAAGACAAATGGAGCAAGTTCAAGACAACTTCAGCAAGCCCAAGACAAGTGGAGCAAGCCCAAGACAACTGGAGCAAGTAGAAGACAGCCGGAGAATGGCTAAGACAACGAGAGCAAGCAAGAGAAAACTGGAGCAAGCTCAAGAGAACCGATGCAAGGCCAAGACAACTGGAGCAAGCCCAAGATAACTGGAGCAAGCCTAATACAACTGAAGGAAGGCCTAGACAAAAGGAGCAAGCCCAAGACAAATGGAGCAAGCCCAAGACAACTCGAGCAAGCCCAATACAACAGGAGCAAGCCCAAGA
Source organism: Penium margaritaceum (assembly GCA_023375785.1). NCBI lineage: Eukaryota > Viridiplantae > Streptophyta > Zygnematophyceae > Desmidiales > Peniaceae > Penium > Penium margaritaceum. The sequence continues at coordinate 34,858 of SZWC01012804.1, read as the reverse complement.
CAAGTGGACGAAACCCAAGACAACAGAAGAAAGGCCAAGGCAACTGTAGCAAGGCCAAGACAACTGGAGGTAGCCCAAGACAACTGAAACAAGCCCAAGAGAACTGGAGCAAGCCCAAGACAAGTGGAGCAAGCCCAAGACAAGTGGACCAAGCCCAAGACAACAGGAGCAAGGCCAAGACAACTAGAGCAAGACCAAGACAAGTGGAGCAAGCACAAGACAACTGAAGCAAGCCCAAGAGAACTAGAGCAAAGCCAAGACAACTGAAGCAAGCCTAAGACTACTGGAGCAAGACCAAGACAACTTGAGCGATGCGAACAAATTTGGAGCAAGCCAAAGACAAATGGAGAATGCCCAAGTGAACTGGAGCATGGACAAGACAATTGGAGCAAGCCCAAGACAATTGGAGCAAGTCCAAGACAACTAGAGCAAGCCCAATACAACTGGAGCAAGGCCAAGACAACTGGAGCAAGCCCAAGACAACTGGTACAAGCCCAATACAACTCGAGCCCGTCCGAGACGTCTAGAGCAACGCTAAGACATCTCAAGCAAGCCAAGGACAACTGGAGCAAGCCATATATAACTGAAGCAAAGCCAAGACAACTAGAGCAAGCCCAAGACAACTGGAGCAAATCTTATACAACAAGAGCAGGCCAGACAACGGGAGCAAGACCAAGACAATTGGAGCAAGCCCAAGAAAACTGGAGCAAGCCCGAGACAACTGGAACAAGGCCAAGACAGCTGGAGCAAGCCCAAGACAACAGAAGCAAGCCCAAGACAACTGGGGCAAGGCCAAGACAACGAGAGCAAGCCCAAGACAACTAGAGCAAGGCCAAGAAAACGGGAGTAAGCCCATGACAACTGGAGCAAGCCGAAGACAAGTGGAGCAAGCCCAAGAAAACAGGAGCAAGGCCAAGACAACTGAGCAAAGCCTAAGACAAATGGAGCAACCTCTCGACAACTCGAGCAAGCCCAAGACAACTGGAGCAAGCCCAAGACAACTCGAGCAAGCCGAAGACAACTGGAGCAAGTACAAGACACCTAGAGCAAGGCTAAGACAACTGGAGTAAGCCAAAGCAAACTGGAGCAAGCCAAAGAGAACTGGAGCAAGGGCAAGACAACTGGAGCAAGCCCAAGACAACTGGAGCAAGCCTAAGACAACTGGAGCAAGGCCAAGACAACTGGAGCAAGCCCAAGACACCTCGAGCAAGCCCAAGACAACTGGAGCAAGCCCAAGGGAACAGGAGCAAGCCCAAGACAACTGGAGCAAGCCTAAGACAACTGGAGCAAGGCCAAGACAACTGGAGCAAGCCCAAGACACCTCGAGCAAGCCCAAGACAACTGGAGCAAGCCCAAGGGAACAGGAGCAAGCCCAAGACAACTGGAGCAAGCCTAAGACAACTGGAGCAAGGCCAAGACAACTGGAGCAAGCCCAAGACACCTCGAGCAAGCCCAAGACAACTGGAGCAAGCCCAAGGGAACAGGAGCAAGCCCAAGACAACTGGAGCAAGCCTAAGACAACTGGAGCAAGGCCAAGACAACTGGAGCAAGCCCAAGACACCTCGAGCAAGCCCAAGACAACTGGAGCAAGCCCAAGGGAACAGGAGCAAGCCCAAGACAACTGGAGCAAGCCTAAGACAACTGGAGCAAGGCCAAGACAACTGGAGCAAGCCCAAGACACCTCGAGCAAGCCCAAGACAACTGGAGCAAGCCCAAGGGAACAGGAGCAAGCCCAAGACAACTGGAGCAAGCCTAAGACAACTGGAGCAAGGCCAAGACAACTGGAGCAAGCCCAAGACACCTCGAGCAAGCCCAAGACAACTGGAGCAAGCCCAAGGGAACAGGAGCAAGCCCAAGACAACTGGAGCAAGCCTAAGACAACTGGAGCAAGGCCAAGACAACTGGAGCAAGCCCAAGACACCTCGAGCAAGCCCAAGACAACTGGAGCAAGCCCAAGGGAACAGGAGCAAGCCCAAGACAACTGGAGCAAGCCTAAGACAACTGGAGCAAGGCCAAGACAACTGGAGCAAGCCCAAGACACCTCGAGCAAGCCCAAGACAACTGGAGCAAGCCCAAGGGAACAGGAGCAAGCCCAAGACAACTGGAGCAAGCCTAAGACAACTGGAGCAAGGCCAAGACAACTGGAGCAAGCCCAAGACACCTCGAGCAAGCCCAAGACAACTGGAGCAAGCCCAAGGGAACAGGAGCAAGCCCAAGACAACTGGAGCAAGCCTAAGACAACTGGAGCAAGGCCAAGACAACTGGAGCAAGCCCAAGACACCTCGAGCAAGCCCAAGACAACTGGAGCAAGCCCAAGGGAACAGGAGCAAGCCCAAGACAACTGGAGCAAGCCTAAGACAACTGGAGCAAGGCCAAGACAACTGGAGTAATGCCAAGAGACCTGGAGCAAGCCGACGACAACTTGAGCAAGCACAAGAAAAATGGAGCATGGCCAAGACAACTGGAGCAAGCCCAGGACAACTGGAGCAAGCCCAAGACAACAGGAGCAAGCCCAAGACAACTGGAGCAAGGCCAATACAACAGGAGCAAGCCCAAGACAACTTGACCAAGCCCAATACAACTGGAGTAAGGCAAAGACAACAAGAGCAAGGCAAAGAGGACTATAGCAAGCCCAAGACAACTAAATCAAGCCCAAGACAACTGGAGCAGGGCCAAGACAATGCGAGCAAGCTTGATAGAACTGGAGCAAGGCCAAGACAACTGGAGCAGGCCCAAGACAAATGGAGCAAGTTCAAGACAACTTCAGCAAGCCCAAGACAAGTGGAGCAAGCCCAAGACAAGTGGACCAAGCCCAAGACAACAGGAGCAAGGCCAAGACAACTAGAGCAAGACCAAGACAAGTGGAGCAAGCACAAGACAACTGAAGCAAGCCCAAGAGAACTAGAGCAAAGCCAAGACAACTGAAGCAAGCCTAAGACTACT
>SZWC01012804.1:8600-31910 GCA_023375785.1 Penium margaritaceum | reverse complement strand
AGAGCAAGGCCAAGAAAACGGGAGTAAGCCCATGACAACTGGAGCAAGCCGAAGACAAGTGGAGCAAGCCCAAGAAAACAGGAGCAAGGCCAAGACAACTGAGCAAAGCCTAAGACAAATGGAGCAACCTCTCGACAACTCGAGCAAGCCCAAGACAACTGGAGCAAGCCCAAGACAACTCGAGCAAGCCGAAGACAACTGGAGCAAGTACAAGACACCTAGAGCAAGGCTAAGACAACTGGAGTAAGCCAAAGCAAACTGGAGCAAGCCAAAGAGAACTGGAGCAAGGGCAAGACAACTGGAGCAAGCCCAAGACAACTGGATCAAGCCCAAGACAACTGGAGTAAGCCAAAGCAAACTGGAGCAAGCCAAAGAGAACTGGAGCAAGGGCAAGACAACTGGAGCAAGCCCAAGACAACTGGATCAAGCCCAAGACAACTGGAGCACGCCTGATACAATTGGAGTAGGGGCAAGACAACAGGAGCAAGCCCAAGACAAATGGAGCAAGCCGAGGACAGCTCGAGCAAGCCTAAGACAGCTTGAGCAAGCCCAAGACAAGTGGACTAAGCACAAGACAGCTGGAGCAAGGCCAATATAACTAGAGCAAGGCCAAGACGATTGGAGGAAGCCTAAGACAACGGAAGCAAGCCTAAGAGAACTTGAGCAAGCCCAAAACAACTAGGGCAAGCCCAAGACAACTGGAGCAAGCCTAAGACAACTGGAGCAAGGCCAAGACAATTGGAGCAATGCTAACAAAACAGGAGCATGGCCAAGATAGCTGGAGCAAGCCCAAGACAACTGGAGCAAAACCAAGACTACTGGAGCAGTCCCAAGACAATTGGAGCAATGCTAACAAAACAGGAGCATGGCCAAGATAGCTGGAGCAAGCCCAAGACAACTGGAGCAAAACCAAGACTACTGGAGCAGTCCCAAGACAATTGGAGCAAGGCCAAGACATCTAGAGCAAGCCTAAGACAACTGGAGCAATCCCAAGAAAGCTGGAGCTAGTCTGCGACAGCTGGAGCAAGGCTAAGACATCTAGAGCACGCCAAAGACAAGTGGAGCAAGCCAAAGGTAACTAGACCAATGCCAAGACAACTAGAGCAAGCCCAAGACAACTTGAGCAAGCATGATGCAACTATAGCAAGGCCAAGACAACTGGAGCAAGCCCAAGACAACTCGAGCAAGCCCAAGACAACTGGAGCAAGCCCAAGACAACTAGAGCAAGCCCAAGACAACTGGAGCAACCCCAAGACAACTGGAGCAAGCCCAAGACAACTCGAGCAAGCCCAAGACAACTGGAGCAAGCCCAAGACAACTAGAGCAAGCCCAAGACAACTGGAGCAACCCCAAGACAACTGGAGCAAGCCGAGGACAACTGGAGCAAGCCCAAGACAACTGGAGTAAACCTAAGACAACTAGACCAAAGCCAAGAAAACTAGAGCAGGCCCAGGACAACTAGAGCAAACCTAATACAACTGGAGCAAACCAAAGAAAACTGGAGCAAGGCCAAAACAACTGGAGCAAGCTTAAGACACCTGGAGCAAGCCTAAAACAACTTGAGCAAGGCTAAGAAAACCTGAGCAAGGCCAAGACAACTGGAGCAAGCCCAAGACACTTTGAGAAAGCCCAAAACAATTTGAGGAAAGCCAAGACAACTGGAGGAAGGCCAAGACAACAGGAGCAAGCCCAAGACAACTGGAGTAAGCCGAAGACAACTCGAGCAACTACAAGACAGCTGGAGCACGGCTAAGACAACTGGAGAAAGCCAAATAAAACATGAGCAAGCTAAAGAGAACTGGAGTAAGGCCAAGACAACTTGAGCAAGCCCAAGACACCTGGAGCAAGCGTGATACAGCAAGAGCAAGGCCAAGACAACTGGAGCAAGCCCAAGACAAATGGAGAAAGCCCAAGCTAACTCGAGCAAGCCCAAGATAGCTGGAGAAAGCCCAAGACGAGTGGACCAAGCCCAACACAACGGGAGCAAGCATAAGACAACTGGAGCAAAGCCAAGAAAACTAGAGCAATGCTAAGAAACATGGAGCAAGCCCAAGACAACTGGAGCAAGCCCAAGAAACGTAGAGCATGGCCAAGACAACTGGACCAAGGCCAAGAAAGTTGGAGCAAGTCCAAGACAACTGGAGCCATCCCAAGACAACTAGAGCAAGGACAAGATAACTGGAGCAAGCCCAAGACAAGTGGAGCAAGCCCAAGATAACTGGAGCTAGTCCGAGACAGCTGGAGCAAGACCAACACATCTGGAGCAAGCCAAAGATAACTTAAGCAAGCCATAGATAACTGGAGCAAGGCCAAGACACCTGGAACAAGCCCAAGAGAATTGGAGCAAGCCTCATAAAACTAAAACAAGGCCAAGACAACAAGAGCAAGCCCAAGACAACTAGAGCAAGCCCAAGACAACTGGAGAAAGCCCAAGACAACTAGAACAAGGCCATGACGACTGGAGCCAGCCCAAGACAACTGGAGCAAGCCCAAGACAACTGGGGCAAGCCCAAGACAACTGGAGCAAGCCTAAGACAACTGGAGCAAGACCAAGAAAACTGAAGCAAGCCCACAACAAGTGAAGTAAGCCCAAGACAACTGGAGAAAGCCCAAGAAAACTGGAGCAAGGCCAAAACAACTGGAGGAAGCCCAAGACACCTGGAGCAAGCCTGAAACAACTAGAGCAAGGCCAAGACAACTAGAACAAGGCCAAGACCACTCAAGCAAGGCCAAGACAACTGGAGGAAGCAGAAGACAACTAGAGCAAGTACAAGACAACTCGAGCAAGGCTTAAACAACTGAAGCAAGCCAAAGAAAACTAGAGCAAGCCAAAGAGAACTGGAGCAAGGCCAAGACAACGAAAGCAAGCCCAAGACAACTGGAGCAAGCCTGACGCATCTGGAGCAAGGCCAAGACAACTAGAGCAAGCCAAAGACAAATGGAGCATGCCTAGGATAACTCAAGCAAGCCCAAGATAACTGGAGCAAGCCCAAGACAAGTGGACCAAGCCCAAGACAACCGAAGCAAGGCGACGACATCTGGAGCAAGCCCAAGACAACTGGAGCAAGCCCAAGACAACTGAAGCCAGCCCAAGAGAACTGGAGCAAGTCCAAGACAACTAGGGCAAGCCCTATACAACTGAGGCAAGCCTAGGACAACTAGAGCTACGCCAAAACAACTGGAGCAATGCCAAGAAACATGGAGCAAGCTCAAGACAACTGGAGCAAGCCCAAGACAACTAGAGCAAGCCAAAGATAATTGGGGCAAGGCCAACACAAGTGGAGCAAGCCCAAGACAACTAGAGCAAGCCAAAGATAATTGGGGCAAGGCCAACACAAGTGGAGCAAGCCTAAGATTACTAGAGCAAGCCTGATACAACTGGAGCAAGCCCAAGACAATCAGAGAAAGCTCAAGACAACTGGAGCAAGCCCATGAAAACTGAAGCAAGCCCAAGACAGCTGGAGTAAGGCCAAGACAACTCAAGCAAGCCCAAGAAAACTAGAGCAAGCCCAAGACAACTGGAGCAAGCCCAAGACAACTGGAGCAAGCCCAAGACAACTGGAGTAAGCCCAAGACAACTTAAGCAAGCCCGTGACAACTGAAGCAAGCCAAAGAGAACAGGAGCAAGCCTTAAACAATTGGGACGAGTCAAATCTAACTAGAGCAAGCCCAGCACAACTGGATCAAAGCCAATAATACTGGAGCAATGCCAAAAAATATAGAGCAAGCCCAAGACAACGGGAGCAAGCCGAATAAAACTAGAGCATGGCCAAGACAACTGGAGTAAACCCAAGACAACTGGGGCAAGTCCAAGACAGCTTAAGCAAGCCCAAGACAAGTGGAGCAAGGCCAGCACAACTGGAGCAAGCCAAAGATAACTGGAGCAAGACCTGGACAACTGAAGCAAGCCCAAGACAACTGGAGCAGGCCTAATACAACGGGAGCAAGACCAAGACAACTGGAGCAAGCCGAAGATAACTGGAGCAAGCCCAAGACAACCACAGCATGCCCAAGACAGGTGGACCAAGCGCAAAACCACTGGAGCAAGGCCAAGACTACTGGAGCAAGGCCAAGTTGACTGGAGCAAGCCCGAGACAACTGAAGCAAGCCCAAGACAACTGGACCAAGTCGAAGACAACTATAGCAAGGCCAAGACAAGTAGAGAAAGTCCAAGACAACTGGAGCAAGCCCAAGACAACCGGAGCAAGGCAAATACAACTGGAGCAAGCCCAAGACCACTGGAGCAAGCCCAACTCACTTGGAGCAAGTCCAATACAACTGGAGCAAGGCCAGGACAACTGGAGAAAGGTCAAGAAAACTGGAGCAGGGCCAGGATAATTGGAGCAAGCCGAGGACAACTGGAGCAAGGCCAAGATAACTAGAGCAAGCCCAAGCCAACTTGAGCATGCCTAAGACAACTGGGGCAAGCCCAAGACAACTACAGCAAGCCTAAGACAACTTCAGCAAGGCCAACAAAACTAGAGCAAGCCCAGGACAACTGGAGCAATCCCAAGACAACTGGAGCAAGCCCAAGAAAGCTGGAGCAAGGCCAAGACAACTGGAGCAAGCCCAAGACACCTACAGCAAGCCCAAAACTACTAGAGCAAGGCCAAGACAACTGGAGCAAGCCCAAGAAAGCTGGAGCAAGGCCAAGACAACTGGAGCAAGCCCAAGACACCTACAGCAAGCCCAAAACTACTAGAGCAAGGCCAAGACAACTGGAGCAAGGCCAGAACAACTGGAGCATGGCCAAGACAACTGGAGCAAGCCCAAGACAACTGGAGCAAGCCCAAGACAACTTGAGCAAGCGCAAGACAGCTGGAGCAAGGCCAAGACAACAGAAGCAATGCCTGGAAAACTGGAGCAAGTCCAAGAAAAATGCAGCAAGACCAAGATAACTAGAGCAGGCCAAAGAAAACTGGAGCAAGGCCAAGAGAACTAGAGCAAGGCTAGAAAAACTGGAAGAAGGCGAAGAAAACTAGAGCAAGGCAAAGACAACTAAAGCAAGCCCAAGACAAGTGAAGGAAGCCTTAGACAACTAGAGCAAGCCCAAGAAAACTAGAGCAAGGCCAAGAGAACTGGAGCAAGCCCAAGACACCTGGATCAAGCCCAACACAACTGGAGCAAGTACAAGACAACTGGAGCAGGGGTAAGACAACTGGAGCAAGCAAAAGAAAATTGGAGCAAGCCAACGAGACCTGAAGCAAATCTAGGACAACTGGAGCAAGCCCAAGACAACTTGAGCAAGCTTGATTCAACTCGAGCAAGGCCAAGTAAACTAGAGCAAGCCCAAGACAAATGGAGAAAGCTCAAGACATCTCGAGCAACCCCGAGACGACTGGAGCAAACCCGAGACAACTCGAGCAAATCGAAGACAACCCCAAGTACAAGACAGCTGGAGCAAGACTAAGACAACTGGAGTAAGCCAAAGAAAATTGGAGCAAGCCAAAGAGAACTGGAGCAAGGCCAAGATAACCTGAGCAAGCCCAAGACAATTAGAGCAAGCCTGATACAACTACAGCAATGCCAAGACAACTGGAGCAAGCCCAAGACAAATGGAGCAAGCCTAAGACAACTAGAGCAAGCCCAAGACAACTGGAGCAAGCCCAAGACAAGTGGACCAAGCCCAAGACAGCTAGAGCAAGGCCAAGACAATTGGAGTAAGGCCAATACAGCTGGAGTAAGCCGAGGACAACGAAGCAAGCCCAAGAGAACTTGAGAAAGCCCCAGACTAGTGGGGCAAGCCCAAGACAACTGGAGCAAGCCTCAGACAACTGGAGCAATGCCAAGACAACTGGAGCAATGCTAAGAAAACCGGGGCATGGCCAAGACAACTGGAGCTAGCCCAAGACAACTGGAGAAAGCGCAAGATAACTAGAGCAAGCCCAATACAACTAGAGCAAGGCCAATACAATTGGAGCAAGCCCTATACAACTGGGGCAATCCGAAGACAGCTAGAGCCAGACCGCGACATCTGAAGCAAGGATAAGACATCTGGAGCACACAAAAGAGAACTGGAGCAAGCCAAAGATAACTATAGCAAGGCCAAGACAACTTGAGCAAGCCCAACATAATTGGAGGAAGCCTGATACAACTGGAGCAATGCCAAGACAACTGAAGCAAGCCCAAGACACCTAGAGCAAGCCCAAAACACCTGGAGCAAGGCAAAGACAATTGAAGCAAGGCCAAGACAACTGGGCCAAGCCCAAGACACCTGAAGAAAGCCCAAAGCAATTGGTGCAAGGCCAAGACAACAAGAGGAAGGCCAATAAAATTGGAGCAAACCCAAGACAATTGGAGCAAGCCAAAGACAACTGGAGCAACTACAAGACAGCTAGAGCAAGGCTAAGACAAGTAGAGCAAGCCAAAGAAAAGTGGAGCAAGCCATAGAGAACTGGAGCAAGACCAAGACAACTGGAGCAAGCCCAAGACAACTAGAGCAAGCCTGATATAACTGGAGGAAGGCCAAGACAACTAGAGCAAGTCCAAGACAAATGGAGCATGCTGAAGAAAACTAGAGCATGGCCAAGACAACTGGAGCAAGCCCAGGAGAACTAGAGCAAGCCCAAGACAACTGGGACCAGCCCAAGACAACTGGAGCAAGCCCGAGACATCTGGAGCAAAGCCAAGAAAACTCGAGCAATGCAAAGAAACCTGGAGCAAGCACAAGACAACTGGAACAAGCCCAAGAAAACTAGAGCATGGCCAAGACAACTGGAGCAAGCCGAAGACAACTGGAGCAAGTCCAATACAACATGAGCAAGCCCAAGACAGTTGGAGCAAGGCCAAGATAACTGGAGCAAGCCCAAGACAACTGGTGCAAGCCCATGATAACTCGAGCCAGTTCGAGACAGCTGGAGCAAGGCTAAAACACCTGGAGCAAGCCGGAGACAACTAGAGCAAGGTAAAGATAAGTGGAGTAAGGCCAAGACACCTGGAGCAAGCCCAAGACAACTGCAGCAATCCTGATACAGCTAAAGCAAGGCCAAGACAACTAGAGCAAGCCCAAGACAGCTGGAGCAAGGCTAAAACACCTGGAGCAAGCCGGAGACAACTAGAGCAAGGTAAAGATAAGTGGAGTAAGGCCAAGACACCTGGAGCAAGCCCAAGACAACTGCAGCAATCCTGATACAGCTAAAGCAAGGCCAAGACAACTAGAGCAAGCCCAAGACGACTGGAGCAAGCCCAGGACAACAGGAGCAAGCCAAAGAAAACTGGAGCAAGGCCACGACAACTGGAGCAAGCCCAAGACAACTGGAACAAGCCCAAGACAACTGGGGCAAGCCGAAGACACCTGGAGCAAGCCTAAGGCAATTGGAACAAGGCCAAGAAAACTGGAGCAAGCCCAGGACAACTGGAGCAAGCCCAAAACAACTGGAGCAAGCCGAGGAACATTGGAGCAAGGCCAAGAAAAATGGAGCAAGCCCAAGACACCTGGAGCAAGCCCAAAACAATTGTAGCAAGGCCCAGACAACTGGAGCAGGCCAAGACAACTGGAGCAAGCCCAATATACCTAGAGCAAGCCCAAAACAACTGGAGGAAGACCAAGACAACTCGAGGAAGCTGAAGACAACTAGAGCAAGTACAAGACAGTTGGAGCAAGTCAAAGACAACTAGAGCAAGCCAAAGAAAACTAGAGCAAGCCAAAGAGAACTGGATCAAGGCCAAGACAACTGGAGCAAGCCCAAGAAACCTGGAGCAAGCCCAAGAAAACTAGAGCAAGCCCAAGACAACAAGTAAAAGCCCAAGACAACTGGAGCAAGCCCAAGACAACTGGAGCAAGCCCAAGACAACTGGAGTAAGCCCAAGACAACTGAAGCAAGCCCAATAGAACTTGAGCAAGCCCAAGACAACTAGGGCAAGCCCAAGACAACTGAGCAAGCCTAAGACAATTGGAGCAAAGCCGGGAAAACAGGAGCAATGCCACAAAACTTGGAGCAATCCCAAGACAACTGGAGCAAGCTCAAGAAAACTAGAGCATGGCCAAGACAACTGGAGCAAGCCCAATGCAATTGGAGAAAGTCCAAGACAACTGGAACAAGCCCAAGACAACTAGAGCAAGGCCAAGACAATTGGAGCATGTCGAATACAACTTGAGCAAGCCCAAGACAACAGGAGTCAGTCCGAGACAGCTAGAGCAAGGCTAGGACATCCGGACCAAGACAAAGACAACTGGAGAAAGCCAAAGATAACTAGAGCAAGGCCAAGATACCTGAAGCAAGATCAAGACAACTGGAGCAGGCTTGGTACAACGAAAGCAAGGCGAAGAAAACTGGAGCAAGCCCAAGACAACTGGAGCAAGCCCAAGACAACTAGATTAAGCCCAAAACAACTGGAGCAAGTCCAAGACAACTGGGGCAAGCCCAAGACAACTGGAGAAAAACTAAGACAACTGGAGCAAGGCCAAGAATACTGGAGGAAGACCAGGACAACTCGAGCAAGCCCAAGACAACTGGAGGAAGCCCAGGAAACTTGGAGCAACGCCAAGACAACCGGAGCAAGCCTAAGACACCTAGAGCAAGCCCAGAACAAGTGGACCAAGTCCAAGACAACTGGAGCAAGGCCAAGACAACTACAGCAAGCCCAAGACACCTGGAGCAAGCCCAAAACAACTATAGCAAGGCCAAAACAACTGGAGGAAACCGAAGACAACCGGAGCAAGTACAAGACAGCTGGAGCACGGATAAGGCAATTGGAGCAAGCCAACGGAAACTGGAGCAAGACAAAGAAAAATGGAGCAAGGCCAGGAGAAGTGGAGCAAGCCTAAGACAACTGGAGCAAGCCTGATACAATTGGAGCAAGGCTGAGACAACTGGAGCAAGCCCAAGACAAGTGGACCAAGACCAATACAACTGGAGCAAGACCAAGACAACTGGAGCAAGCCTGATACAATTGGAGCAAGGCTGAGACAACTGGAGCAAGCCCAAGACAAGTGGACCAAGACCAATACAACTGGAGCAAGACCAAGACAACTGGAGCAAGGCCAAGACAACTGGAGCAAGCCCAAGACAAATGAAGCAAGCCTAAGAGAACTGGAGCAAGCCCAAGACAACTAGGGCAAGCCCAAGACAACTATAGCAAGCCCAAGACAACTGGAGCAAGACCAAGACAACTGGAGCAAGGCCAAGACAACTGGAGCAAGCCCAAGACAAATGAAGCAAGCCTAAGAGAACTGGAGCAAGCCCAAGACAACTAGGGCAAGCCCAAGACAACTATAGCACGCCTAAGACAACAAGAGCAAGGCCAACACAACTTGAGCAATGCCAAGAAATCTGGAGCAAGCCCAAGACAACTGGAGCAAGCCCAAGACAACTGGTGCAAGCAAAAGATAAGTGGAGCAAGCCTGATACAACTAGAGCAAGCCCAATACAACTAAAACATGCCCAAGACAACTGGAGCAAGCCCAAGACAACTGAAGCAAGGCCAAGACAACTATTGAAAGTCCAAGACAACTGGAGCTAGCCCAAGACAACTGGAGCAAGGCCAAGACAACTGGAGCAAGCCCAAGACAACTGAAGCAAGGCCAAGACAACTATTGAAAGTCCAAGACAACTGGAGCTAGCCCAAGACAACTGGAGCAAGGCCAATACAACTCGAGCAAGCCCAAGACAACTTGAGCAAGCAAAAGACAATAGAAGCAAGCCCAAGACTACTAGAGCAAGCCCCAAACAACTGGAGCAAGGCCGAGACAACTAGAGCACGGCCAAGACAACTAGAGCAAGGTTAGGACAACTGTAGCAAGGCCAAGACAGCTGGAGCAACCCCAAGACAACTGAATAAAGGCCAAGATAATTGGAGCAAGCCGAAGACAACTGGAGCATGCCCAATACAACAGGGGCTAGCCCCAGACAACTGGAGCAAGCCTAAGACAACTGAAGCAGGGCCAAGAAAACTGGAGCAAGATCAGGACAGCTGGTGCAAGTCGAAGACAACTGGAGCAAGCCCAAGAAAAACAGAGCAAGGCGAAGACAACTAGAGCAAGCCCTAGGCACCTGGAGCAAGCCCAAAACTACTGGAGCAAAACCCAATACAGCTAGAACAAGACCAAGACAGCTGAAAAGGCCCAAGGCAACTGTAGCAAGCCAAAGAAAACACGAGTGAGGCCAAGATAACTGGAGCAAGGCCAAGAGATTAGGAGCAAGACCAAGACAACTGGAGCAAGTCCAAGATAACTGGAGCAAAGCGAAGTCAACTCAAGCAAGCCCAAGACAACTGGAGCAACACCAATACTACAGAATCAAGGCCAAGAAAACTAGAGCAAGCCTAAGACAAGGGGAGCAAGCCCAAGTCAACTTGAGCAAGGCCAAGACAACTGGAGCAAGCCCACGACAACTGGAACAAGGCCAAGACACCTAGAGCAAGCCAAAGACAACTGGAGCAAGCCCAAGTCAACTTGAGCAAGGCCAAGACAACTGGAGCAAGCCCACGACAACTGGAACAAGGCCAAGACACCTAGAGCAAGCCAAAGACAACTGGAGCAAGCCCAAGAGACCTTGAGCAAGCCTAAGACAACTGGAGCAAGCCCAAGACACCTGGAGCAAGGCCAAGACATCTGGAGCAACGCCAACACAAGAAGAGCTAGCCCAAGACAACTAGAGCAACCGAAGACAACGAGGGCAAGCTCGGGACAACTGGAGTAGGCCCAAGTCAACTGGAGGAATTCCAGGACAAAACGAGCAAGTCCAAGACAGCTGGAGCAAGCCCAAAACAACTGGAGCAGGCCCACGACAACTGGGGCAAGGCCAATACAACTTGAGCAAGCATAAGAATACTGCAGCAAGCCCAAGACAACTTGAGCAAGCCCAAGACAACTGGAGCAAGCCCAAAACAACTAGAGCAAGGCTAAGACAACCGGAGCAAGGCCAAGACAACTGGAGCAAGCATAAGAATACTGCAGCAAGCCCAAGACAACTTGAGCAAGCCCAAGACAACTGGAGCAAGCCCAAAACAACTAGAGCAAGGCTAAGACAACCGGAGCAAGGCCAAGACAACTAGAGCAAGCCCAAGACAATTGGAGAAAGCCCAAGACAACTGGATAAAGTCCAAGACAGCTGGAGCAAGGCCAAGACAACTAGAGCAAGGCCAAGACAACTAGAGCAAGCCCAAGACAATTGGAGAAAGCCCAAGACAACTGGATAAAGTCCAAGACAGCTGGAGCAAGGCCAAGACAACTAGAGCAAACCAAAGACAACTGGATGACAGCCAAGACAATGGGAGCAAGTCCTAGGAAACTCAAGCAAGCCTAAGACAACTGAAGCAAGGCCAATGGAACTTGACCAAGCCCAAGACAACCAGAGCAAGCCCGAGTTAACTAGAGGAAGCAGAAGACAACTTGAGGAAGCCCAAGGCAACTGGAGGAATCCCAAGACAACTGGAGCAAGGCCAATACATCTGCAGCAAGGCCAAGAGAAATGGAGCAAGCCCAATACAGCTTAAGCAAGCCCAAGACAAGTGGAGCAAGGTCCAAACAACTGGAGCAAGCTTAAGATAACAAGAGCAAGCCCAAGACAACTGGAGCAAGCCCGAGACAACTAGAAAAAGCCCAAGGAAACTAGAGCAAGGACAAGACAACTGGAGAAAGCCAAAGACAACTAGAGCAAGCCCAACACAACTGAAGCAAGCCTAAAACAATTGGAGCAAGCCTGAGACAGCTGGAGCAAGGCCAAGATAACTAGAGCAACGCCAAAACAACTGGAGCAAGCCCAAGACAACTAGAGAAAGCCAAAGACAACTAGAGCAAGCCCAACACAACTGAAGCAAGCCTAAAACAATTGGAGCAAGCCTGAGACAGCTGGAGCAAGGCCAAGATAACTAGAGCAACGCCAAAACAACCGGAGCAAGCCCAATACCACTGGAGCAAGCCTAAGACAACTGGAGCAAGCCCGTTACAAATGGAGTAAGCCCAAGTCAACTTGAGCAAGCCCAAGACAAAATGAGAAAGTCCAAGACAACTAGAACAAGCCCTAGACAGTTTGAGCAGGCCCTAAACAACTTAAGCAAGGCCAAGACATGTGGAGCAAGCCTAAGAAAACTGGAGCAAGGCGAAGACAACTGGAGCAAGCCCAAGACAATAGGAGCAAGCCCAAGACATCTAAAAGGAAGTCGAAGACAATTAGAGAAAGTCAAACTCAACTGGAACAAGCCCAAGACAGCTCGAACAAGCCTAAGACAACGGGAGCAAGGCCAAGACAATTGGAGCAAGTCCATGACAACTGGAGCAAGCCCTAGACAACTCGAGCAAGGCCAAGACAACTAGAGCAAACCCAAGACAACTGGCGCAAGGCCAAGACAACTTAAGCAAGCCAAAGATAACTCGAGCAAGCCCAAGACTGTTGGAGCAAGGCCAAGAAAATAAGAGCAACGCCACAACAACTAGGCAAGCCCAAGCCAATTGGAGCAAGACTAAGACAACTGGAGCAAGCTCGTGATAACTGGAGTAAGCCCAAGTCAACTGGAGCAAGCCCAAGACCAAAGGAGTAAGTCCAAAACAAATGGAGTAAGCCCAAGACAACTCTAGTAGGAACACGACAACAGGAGCAATGCCAAGACAAGTGGAGCAAGCCTAAGAAAACAGGAGAAAGGCCAAGACAAGTGGAGCAAGCCCAAGATAATTGGAGCAAGCCCAACACAACTGGAGCAAGTCCAAGACAAGTTGAGCAAGGCCAACACAACTAGAGGAAGCGAAAGACAACTGGAGGAAGGCCAAGACAACTGGAGCAAGCCAAAGGCAATTGGAGCAAGCCTAAGACAACTAGAGTAAGGCCAATACAACTGGAGCAAGCCCAAGACAACCGGAGCAAGCACAAGACAACTAGAGCAAGCTCAAGACAACTAGAGCAAGCCCAAGACAAGTGGAGCAAGCCCAATACAACTGGAGCAAGTCCAAGACAACTGGAGCAAGGGCAAGATAGCTAGAGCAAGCCCAAGACAACTGGAGCAAGCGCAAAACAACTAGAGCAATGCCAAGACAATGGGAGCAAGACCGAGAAAACTAGAGCAAGCCCAATACACCTAGAGCAAGCCCAAGACAACTCGCGAAAGGCCAGGACAACTAAAGCAAGCCAAAGACAACTGGAGCAATGCCAATACAGATGGAGCAAGCCCAAGATAGCTGGAGCAAACCCAAGACAATTGGAGCAAGGCCAAGACAACAGGAGAAAGCCCAGGAAAATTGGAGCAAGCCCAAGACAACTAGAGAGAGGCTGAGACAACTGGAGCAAGCCCAAGAGAACTGGAGCAAGGCCAAGACAAATGGAGCAAGCCCCAGACAACTAGAGAAAGCACAAGAAAACTAGAGGAAGCCCAATACAGCTTGAGTAAGTCCAAGACAACTGCAGCAAGGCCAGGAGAATGGGAGTAAGCCCAAAAAAACTGAGCGAGCCGAAGACACCTAGAGCAAGCCCAGCACAACTACGGCAAGCCCAAGACAACTGGAGCAAGGCCAAGACAGCTCGAGTTAGCCCAAGACAACTTGAGCAAGCCCAAGACAACAGAAGCAAGCCGAAGAAAACTGGAGAGAGGCCAATACAAATGGAGCAAGGTCAAGACAACATGAGCAAGGCCTAGACATCTGGAGCAAGCCCAAGACAACTGAAGCAAGGCCAAGACAACTCAAGCAAGCCCAAGACACCAGGAGCAAGCCCAAGACAACTGGAGCAATCCCAATACAACAGGAGCAAGGCCAAGACAACTGGAGCAAGCCTTAGACAACTAAAGCAATATCAAGACAACTGGAGCAATCCCAATACAACAGGAGCAAGGCCAAGACAACTGGAGCAAGCCTTAGACAACTAAAGCAATATCAAGACAACTGGAGCAGGCACAAGACAACTACAGCAAGCCAAAGACAACAAAATCAAGCCCAATACAATTGGAGCAAGGCCAAGACAACTAGAGCAAGCCCAAGACAACTGGATCAAGTCTAAGACAGCCGGAGCAAGTCCAAGACAACTGGAGCAAGTCCAAGACAACTGGAGCAAGGCCAAGACAACTAGAGCAAGCCCAAGACAACTGGATCAAGTCTAAGACAGCCGGAGCAAGTCCAAGACAACTGGAGCAAGTCCAAGACAACTGGAGCAAGCCCAAGACAGCTAGAGTACGGCAAAGACAACCGGAGCAAGTCCAAGATAACTGGAGCAAGGCCAAGACAACTGGAGTTGTCTAGGGCTTGCTCGACTTTTCTTCGCCTTGCTCCAGTTTTCTTGGGCTTACTCCAAATATCTTGACCTTTCTCTAGTTGTCGTAGGCTTGCTCCAGTTATCTCGGGCTTGCCGGAGTTGCCTTGGGCTTTCTCAAGTTGTCTTGGCCTTGCTCCAGTTGTCTTGGGCCTCCTCCAGTTGTCTTGGGCTCGCTCCAGATGTCTAGGGCTTGCTCGAGTTTTCTTGACCTTGCTCCATTTCTCTTGGGCTTGCTTCAATTGTATTGGCCTTGCTCCAGTTGTCTTACTCTTGCTCAAGTTACCTTGGGCTTGCCCTTGTTGCCTTGGGCTTATTCCAGGTGTCTTGGGCTTGCTCCAGTGGTCTTGGCCTTGTTCTAGTTGTCTTGGCCTTGCTCAAGTTATCTTGGGCCTGCTCCAGTTGTCTTTGGCTAGCTCCAGTTGTCTTGGCGTTGGTATAGTTGTCTTGGCCTTGCTCTAGTTGTCTTGGGCCTTCTCCAGTTGTATTGGGCATTCTCCAGTTGCCTAGGGCTTGCTCCAGGCGTCTTGGGCTTGCTCCACTGGTCTAGGCCTTGCTCCAGCTGCCTTGGCATTTCTCCAGTTGTCTTGGGTCTGCTTCAATTGTCTTGGGCTTGCTCCATGTGTCTTGGCCTTGCTTTAGTTGTCTTGGCCTGCTCCATTTGTATTGGGCATGCTCCACTTGTCTTGGGCCTGCTCCATGCTCAATAATAGGTTCAGCTCTGGGCAGGAATTACCTCGGTAACCACACTCGCTAACCGTTGTCGGTGCACCCAGTGACCCAACGGGTAGCATACCGAGCGATCCCCTAAGAAATGTGATAAAACTTGTCACAAGCGCGTCCGGCTAGCGTACAAGAAGCCGTTCAACTATCCGTTTACTACCTGGTCTGATGGATATAGGAGGATGTTCAGTCCCTCCCACCGTTAACAAAAATAGTTCTGCACATCCTGTTCCCTTTGGTTCCGCGGCTTTGCCCTTGTGTCCTCGCTCAGCTCGCCTCTCCCATCCACTCACTTTGTCCACCACTCATAGCTCTCCCTTCGCTTTGTCACTCCTGAACATTCGCTCAATCCCGACGCATCTCTCACTTCGCTCTCCCGTTCTCTCACTACCCGCCGCCTACCTTGGAGCTTCACGTGCTTGCCTCTCTTGAGGCCCTCCGACTATTTCCTTGGGACCGCTCTCACCTCTCTGCTTCCGTCACTCGATGGAGTCACTCTTGCACACTTCATTGCTTCTGCTTGCTTCTCCTCGATCCACCGTTGCTGACAAAAATCTTCTGACAGTCTTAGCTTTGCTTCAGTTGTCTTGGCCTTGCTCCACTTGTCTTGGGCCTGCTCTAGTTGTCTTGTGCTTGCTCCAGTTGTCTTGGGCTTGCTCGAGTTTTCTTAGCCTTGCTCTAGTTGCCTTGGGCTTGCTCCAGTTGTTTTGGGCTTGCTCCACTTGTGTTGGCTTTCCTCCAGTTGTCGTAGGCTTCCTCCAGTTGTCTTGGGCTTTGCTAGTTGTCTTGGGCTTGCTCCAGTTGTCTTTGACTTGCTCCAATGGTCTAAGCCTTGCTCCTCTTGTATTGGGCTTGCTCCAGCTGTCTTTTGATTGATCTAATTGTCTTGGCCATGCTCCAGTTGTCTTGGCCTTACTTCGGTTGTCTTGGCATTGCTCCAGTTGTGTTGGCCATGCTTCAGTTGTCTTGGCCTTGCTCCAGGTGTCTTGGGCCTGCTCCAGTTGTATTTGGCTTGCTTTCATTGTCTTGGCCTTGCTCTAGTTGTCTTGGCCTTAATCTACTTTTCTTGGGCCTGCTCCAGTTGTATTGGGCTTGCTCTAGTTGTCTTGGGCTTGCTCCAGTTTTCCTGGCCTCGCTCCAGTTGTCTTGGGCTTGCTCTAGTTGTCTTGGCCTTAATCTACTTTTCTTGGGCCTGCTCCAGTTGTATTGGGCTTGCTCTAGTTGTCTTGGGCTTGCTCCAGTTTTCCTGGCCTCGCTCCAGTTGACTTGAGCTTGCTCCACTTGTCTTGGGCTTGCTCCGGTTGTCTTGGGCTTGCTCTAGTATTCTTTGCCTTTCTCCAGTTGTCTTCGGTTTGCTCCAGTTGTCTTTGGATTGCTCTAGTTGTCTTGGACTTCCTCCACTTGTCTTGCGCTTGCTCCAGTTGTCTTGGCCTTGCTCCAGTTGTCTTAGGCCTGCTCCAGTTATCTTGGGCTTGCTTCAGTTGTCTTGGCCTTGCTTCAGTTATCTTTGGCTTGCTCTAATTGTCTTGGCCTTGCTCCGGTTGTATTGGACTTGCTCTAGTTGTCTTGGCCTTGCTCGAATTGTCTTTGGCTTGCTCGAGTTGTCTTTGCCTTGCTCTAGTTGTCTTGGCCTTGCTCCAGTTGTTTTGGGCTTTCTCCGGTTGTCTTAGGCTTCCTCCAGTTGTCTTTACCTTGCTCCAGTTATCTTGGTCATGCTCCAGTTGTCTTAGGCTTGCTCCAGTTGCCTTGGCCTCACTCAAGTTGTATTGGCCTAGCTCTAGTTGTCTTAGGCTTGCTTCAGTTCTCTTGGCCTTGCTATAGTTGTCTTTGCCTTGCTACTATTATCTTGGGTTTGCTCTAGTTGTCTTGGGCTTGCTCTAGTTGTCTTGGGCTTGCTCCAGTTATCTTGGACTTGCTCCAGTTATCTTTGGCTTGCTCAAGTTAATTTAGGCTTGCTCCAGCTGTCTTGAGCTTGCTCCAGTTGTCTTAGCCTTGCTCCGGGTATCTTTGACTTTCTCTAGTTGTCTTTGGCTTGCTCCAGTTGTCTTACCCTTGCTCCATTTGTCTTGGACTGGCTCCAGTTGTCTTGGGCTTGCTCGAGTTGCCTTGGGCTTGCTTCGGTTCTCTTGGAATTGCTCCAGTTGTCTTGGGCTTGCTCCGAATTTCTTGGGCTTGCTCTAATTGTCTTGGGCTTGCTCCAGATTTATTGGCCTTGCTCTAGTTTTCTTGGGCTTTCTCCATTAGTCTTGGGCTTGCCCTTGTTGTCTTGGGCTTGCTGCAGTTGTCTTGGGCTTGCTCCAGTTGTCTTGGCCTTGCTCCAGCTGTCTTGGCCGTGCTCGAGTTGTCTTAGGCCTGCTCCAAATATGTTCGGCTAACTCTAGTTGTCTTGGCCTTGCTCCAGTTGTCTTGGGCTTGCTCTAGTTGTCTTTGGCTTGCTCTAGTTGTTTGGGCTTCCTCCAGCTGTCTTAGGTTTGCTCCAGTTGTCTTTGCCTTGCTCCAATTTTAGTCGGCTTGCTCCAGTTGTCTTGCGCTTTCTCGAGTTGTCTTGGGCTTGCTCCGGTTGTCTTGGCCTTGCTCCAATTCTTTGGCATGGCTCAGCTGTCTACGACTTGCTCTAGTTGTCTTGGCCTTGCTCCAGTTGTATTGGCCTTGCTCCAATTGTATTCAGCTTGCTCCATTTGTCTTGAGCTTGTTCCAGTTGTCTTGAATTTGCTCTGGTTGTCTTGGCCTTGCTCGAGTTGTCTTAGGCTTGCTCCGGTTGAATTGGGCTTCCTCCAGTTGTCTTGGCCTTCCTAGTTGTCTTTGGCTTTCTCTAGTTGTCTTGGCCTTGCTCTAGCGCTATTGGACTTTATCCAGTTGTATTGGGCTTGCTTCAGTTGTCTTTGCCTTGCTCAAGTTGTCTTGGCCTTGCTTTAGTTGTTTTGGGCTTGCTCGATTTGTCTTGGGCTTGTTTTGGTTATCTTGGCCTTGCTCCAGTTTTCTGAGGCTTGCTCCATCTGTATTGGCTTTGCTCCAATTGTCTTGGGCCAACTCATGTTGTCTTTGGCTTGCTCAAGTTGTCTTCGACTTGCTCTAGTTGTCATGGGCCTGTTCCAGTTAACTTGGGCTTACTCTTGTTGTCTCGAGCTTGGTCCAGTTGTCTTGGGCTTGCTCCAGTTGTCTTTGGCTTGCTCCAGTTGTCTTGGCATTGCTCCAGTAGTCTTGGCCTTGTCCTAGCTTTCTTATACTTCCTCCAGTTGTCTTGGGCTTGCTCTAGTTGTCTTGGACTTGCTCCAGTTGTCTTTGGCTTGCTCCAGTTGTCTTGGCCTTGCTCCAGTTGTCTTGGGCTTGCTCTAGTTGTCTTGGACTTGCTCCAGTTGTCTTTGGCTTGCTCCAGTTGTCTTGGCCTTGCTCCAGTTGTCTTCACCTTGCTTCAGTTCTCTTGGCCTTCCTCCAGTTGTCTTGGGCCTGCTCTTCTTGTCTTGGGTTTGCTACAATTGTCTTGGGCTTGCTCAAGTTTTCTTGGCCTTGCTCCAGTTGTCTTGGGCTTGCTTGAGTTGTTTTGGGCTTGCTCCAATGGTCTTGGTCTTGCTCCAGTTGTCTTAGGCTTCCTCCAGTTGTCTTGACTTGGCCAGTTGTATTGGGCTTGCTCGAGTTGTCTTGGGCTTGCTCTAGTGGTCTTGGCCTTGCTCCAGTTGTCTTGGGCTTGCTCCTACTGTCTTGGGATTGCTCTTGTTGTTTTGGCCTTTCTCCTGTTCTCTTGCTCCAACTGGAGCAAGCCAAAGAAAACAAGAGCAAGCCAAAGAGAGCTGGATCAAGGCCAAGACAACTAGAGCAATCCCAAGACAACTGGAGCAAGCCTGATACAACTAGAGCAAGGCCAAGACAACTGGAGCAAGCCCAAGATAACTGAAGCAAGCCCAAGACAACTGGAGAAAGTCTAAGACAAGTAGATCAAGGCCAAGACAGTTGGAGCAATACCAAGAAACATGGAGCAAGCCCAAGACAACTGGAGCAAGCCAAAGAAAACTAGAGCATGGCCAAGACAATAGCAGTAAGCCCAAGACAACCGGAGCAAGTCCAAAACAAGTGGAGGAAGCCCAAGACAACTGGAGCAAGGTCAAGACAACTAGAGCAAGATCAAGATAACTAGAGCAAACTGAAGACAACTGGTGCCAATCCGAGACAACCGAAACAAGGCAAAGACATCTACATCAAGCTAAAAATAACTGGAGCAATGCCAAGACAACTAGAGTAAGCCCTAGACACCTAGAGTAAGCCCAAAACTACATGAGCAAGGAAAACAAAACTGGTGCAAGGCAAAGACAATAGGAGCAAGCCCAAGATAGCTGGAGCAAGCCCAAAAGAACTGGAGCAAGGCCAAGACAACTGGAGGAAGCCAAAGACAACTAGAGCAAGTACAAGAGAGCAAGACCAAGGCCAAGACAATTGGAGCAAGGCCAAGACAACTGGAGCAAGCCCAAGACATTTGGAGTAAGCCCAAAAGAACTGGAGCAAGGCCAAGACAACTTGAGCAAGGCCAAGACAACTTGAGCAAGGCCAAGACAACTGGAGCAAGCCCAATACAACTGGCCAAGCCCAAGACAACTAGAGGAAGCCTAAGACAACTGGAGCAAGACCAAGACAATTGGAGCAAGCCCAAAACAACTCGAGCAAGCCCAAGACAACTAGAGCAAGGCCAAGAAAACGCGAGCAAGCCCAAGACAACTGAAGCAAGCACAACACAACTGGAGCATGCCCAAGACAACTAGAGCAAGGCCAACACACTTGGAGCAAGGCCAAGACAGCTGAGACAAGCATACGATAACTGGAGCAAGGTCAAGACAACTAGAGCAAGCACAAGACAACTAGAGAAAGCCCGAGACAACTAGGACAAGCCCATGACAATTGGAGCAAGCCTAATCTTCTAGAGGAAGGCCAAGACAACTGGAGCAAGCCGAAGATGATTGGAGTAAGCCGAAGACAACGAGAGCAAGCCCAAGGAAACTGGAGCAAGGTCAAGACAACAAGAGCAAGCCCAAGACACCTGGAGCAAGCCCAAAACAACTTCAGCAAGGCCAAGACGATTGGAGCAAGGCCAAGACAATTGAAGCAAGCCCAGGAACACTAGAGCAAGCCAAAGACAACTGGAGCAAATCCAAGACAAATATACCAAGGCCAAGATAATTGGAGCAAGCCCAAGACAACTAGAGCACGCCCAAGCAAACGGGAGCAAGGCCAAGAAAACAGAGGAATCACAAGACAACTAGAGCAAGCCCAAGACAACTAGAGCACGCCCAAGCAAACGGGAGCAAGGCCAAGAAAACAGAGGAATCACAAGACAACTAGAGCAAGCCCAAGACAAGTCGAGTAGGCCAAAGACAGCTGGAGCAAGGCCAAGACAACTTGGGCAAAGCCAAGACAACAGGAGCAAGCCCAAGACAACTGGAGCATGCCCAAGACAATTGGGGCAAGGCCAAGACAAGTGGACACAGCCCAAGACAACTAGAGCAGGCTAAATACAACTAGAGTAAGGCCAAGATAACTAGAGCAAAACCAAAAAAACTGGAGTAAGCCCAACACAATTGGAGAAGGCCCAAGACAACAGGAGCAAGGCGAAGACAACTAGAGCAAGGTCAAGACAACTGGAGCAAGACCAAGATAACTTGAGTAATGCCAAGACAGCTGGATCAAACTCAAGACAACTGGAGCAAGGCCAAGACAACAAGAGCAAGCCCAAGACAACAGGAGCAAGCCCAAGACAACTAGGGTAAGCCCAAGACAAATAAAGCAAGCCGATGGCAACTTGAGCAAGGCCAAGACAACTAAAACAAGCCCAAGACAACTGGAGCAAGCCCAAGACAACTAGGGTAAGCCCAAGACAAATAAAGCAAGCCGATGGCAACTTGAGCAAGGCCAAGACAACTAAAACAAGCCCAAGACAACTGGAGCAAGCCAAAGACAACTAGAGCATGGCCAAGAAAACTCGAGCAAGCCCAAGACAACTGGAGCAAGCCCAAGACAATTGGAGCAAAGGCCAAGACAACTACAGCAAGGCGAAGACAACTAGACCAAGCCCAAGAGAACTGGAGCAGGCCCAAGAAAATTGGAGCAAGGCCAAGACAACTGGAGCAAGGCCAAGACAACTGGAGCAAGGCCAAGACAACTGGAGCAAGGCAAAGACAACTGGAGCAAGGCCAAGACAGCTGGAGCAAGCACATGACAACCAAAGCAAGGCCAAGACAACTGGAGCCAGCCCAAGACAAATTGGGCTTGGTCTAGGTGTCTTGGCCTTGCTCCAGTTGTCGTGGCCTTGCTCTAGTTGTCTTAGGCTTGCTCAAGTTGTATTGGAATTGCCCTAGCTGTCTTGGGCTTGCTCCAGTTGTATCGGGCTTCCGCCAGTTGTCTTGGCCTTGCTCTAGTCATCTTGGCCTTGCTCCAGTTGTCTCGGCCTTGCTCCAGTTGTCTTGGCCTTGCTACAGTTGTCTTGGCCTTGCTCCAATTGTCTTGGCCTTGCTCAAACTGTCTTGGCCTTGCTCTAGTTGTTTAGGCCTTGCTTCAGTTGTCTTGGCCTTGCTCCAGTTGTCTTGGCCTTACTCAAGCTTTATTGGGCCTCCTCTAGTTGTCTTGGGCTTGCTCGAGCTATCTTGGCCTTTCTCCAGTTGTCTTGGACTTTCTCTATTTGTCTTTGACCTGCTTCAGTTATCCTGGGCTTGTCCCAGTTGTCTTGGGCTTACACCAGTAGTCTTGGGCTTGCTCAAGTGGTCTTGGCCTTGCGTCAGTTGTCTTGGCCTTGCTCCAGTTGTCTTCGGCCTGCTCCAGTTGTCTTAGACTTCCTCCAGTTGTCTTGTGCTTGGCCAGTTCTCTTGGGCTTGTTTCAGTTATCTTGGGCTTTCTCCAATGGTCTTGGGCTTGCTCCAATGGTCTTGGCCTTGCTCTAGTTGTCTTGGGCTTGCTCCAATTTTCTTGGCTTTGCTCTTGTTGTCTCAGCCTCGCTCCGGTCGTACTGGCCTTGCTCGTGTTGTCTTGGCCTTGCTCCAAGTGTCTTGGACCGGCTCCAGTTGTCGTTGGCGTGTTTCAATTGTCTTGGCCTTGCTCCAGTTGTCTTGGCCTTGCTCCAGTTGTTTTTTGCTTGTATCAGGTTTCCTCGGCTTGCTCCAGTTCTCTTGGCCTTGCTCTAGTTTTCTTGGCCTTGCCCTAATTGTCTTAGGCTTGCTCTGGTTGTCTTGCGCTTGTCCCAGTTGTCTCATGCTTGCTCCAGTTGTCCTCCGCTTGCTCCAGTTGTTGTGGCCTTGCTCTAGTTGTCTTTGGCTTGCTCCATCTATCTTGGCCTTGCTCCAGTTGTCTTGGGCCTGCTCCTGTTGTCTTGGACTTGCTCCAGTTGTCTTGGCCTTGCTCCAGTTGTCTTGGCCTTACTCTAGTTGTCTTGGGCCTGCTCTAGTTGTTTTGGGCTTGCTCCAGTTTTCTTGGGCTAGTTCCTATTTTCTTGGCCTTGCTCCAGTGGTATTGGCCTTGCTATAGTTGTCTTGGACAATGTCCAGTTGTCTTGGGCTTGCTTTAGTTGTTTTTGCCCTGCTCCAGTTGTCTTGGAAGTGCTCTAGTTGTTCTGGGCTTGCTTCAGTTGTCTTGGGCTTGCACCAGTTGTCTTGGCCTTACTCCAGTTGTCTTGGCCTTGCTCCAGTTTTTTTGGGCTTGCTCCAGGTTTATTGGGCTTGCTCCAGTTGTCTTGGCCTTGCAACAACTTTCTTGGGCTTGCTCCAGTTGTCTTGGCCTTGCAACAACTTTCTTGGGCTTGCAACAACTTTCTTGGGCTTGCTGGACATTGTCTTGGACAATGTCCAGTTGTCTTGGGCTTGCTCCATTTGTCTTGGACTTGCTTCTTTCATCTTGGCCTTGCTCCAGTTGTCCCGGCCTTGCTCCAGCTGTCTTGGCCTTGGTCAGCTTGTCTTGGGCTTGCTCCAGTTTTCTTGGGCTTGCTCCTTGTGTCTTGCGCCTGCTCTAGTTGTCTTGGGCTTGCTCCAGTTGGATTGGCCTCGCTCTAGTTGTATCAGGCTTGCTCCAGTTGTACTGGACTTGCGCCAGTTGCCTTGGCTTGCTCCCGCTATCTTTGGCTTGCTCCAGTTGTTTTTGGCTTGGTCTACTTGTCTGGGGCTTGCTCCAGTTGTCTCGGGCTTGCTCCTGTTGTCTTGGGCTTGCTCCACTTGTCTTGGCCTTGCTCCAATTGTATCAGCCTTGCTCTAGTTGTCTTGGGCTTGCTCCTGTTGTCTTGGCCTTACTTTAGTTATCTTTGGCTTGCTGAAGTTGTCTTTGGCTTGCTCCACCTGTCTTAGCCTTGCTCCAGCTGTGTGAGAATTGATCTAGTTGTCTTGGACTTGCTCCAGTTGTCTTTGGCTTTCTCCACTTTTATTGGCCTTGCTCCTGCTTTCTTAGCCTT
>SZWC01012803.1:51280-77535 GCA_023375785.1 Penium margaritaceum | reverse complement strand
AACTGGTTGCGGAGTGGTGCAAACTGGTTGCGGCATGGTGGGAACTGGTTGCAAAGTGGTGCAAACCGGTTGCATAGTGCTGCGAACTGGTTTCAGAGTGGTGCGAACTGGTTGCGGAGTGGTGCGAACTGGTTGCGGAGTGGTGCAAACTGCTAGAGGAGTGGTGCGAACTGGTTGAGGAGTGCTGCGAAGTGGTTGCGGAGTGGTGCAAAAATGTTGCGGAGTGGTGCGAACTGGTTGAGGAGTGGTGCGAACTGGTTGCGGAGTGGTGCAAACTGGTTTCGGAGTGGTGAGAACGGGTTGCGGAGTGATGCAAAATGGTTGTGGAGTGATGCGAACTGGTTTCGGAGCGGTGCGAACTGGTTGCAGGGTGGTACGAACTGGTTGCAGAGTGGTGCGAACTGGTTGCAGAGTGGTGCGATCTGTTTGCGGAGTGGTGGAAACTGGTTGCAGAGAGGTGCGAACTTGTTGCGTAGTGGTGCGAACTGGTTGCGGAGTGGTGCGAACTGGCTGCGGAGTGGTGCGAACTGGTTGAGGAGTGGTGGGAACTGGTTGCGGAGTGGTGCGAACAGGTTGCGGAGTGGTGCGAATTGGTTGGGGGGGTGGTGCAAACTGGTTGCAGAGTGGTGGGAACTGGTTGCGAAGAGGTGCGAACTGGTTGTGGAGTGGTGCGAACTGGTTGCGGAGTGGTGCAAGCTGGTTGCGGAGTGGTGCGAACTGGTTGCAGAGTGGTGCGAACTGGTTGCAAAGCAATGCAAACTGGTTGCGGAGTGGTGCGAACTGGTTGCGGAGTGGTGCGAACTGGTTGCTAAGTGGTGCGAACTGGTTGCGAAGTGGTGGGAACTGGTTGTGAAGTAGTGCAAACTGGTTGCGGAGTGGTGCGAACTGTTTGCGGAGTGGTGCAAACTGGTTGCGGAGTGGTGCGAACTAGTTGCGAAGTGGTGCGAACTGGTTGCGGAGTGGTGCGAACTGGATGAGAAGTGGTGCGAAGTGGTTGCGGAGTGGTGCAAAAGGGTTGCAGAGTGGTGCGAACTGGCTGAGGAGTCGTGGGAACTGGTTGCGGAGTGGTGCGAACAGGTTTCGGAGTGGTGAAAACGGGTTGCGGATTGGTGCGAACTGGTTGCAGGGTGGTGCGCACTAGTTACGGAGTGGTGCAAACTGTTTGCACATTGGTGCGAACTGGTTGCGGAGTGGTGGGAACTGGTTGCTGAGTGGTGGG
Organism: Penium margaritaceum; assembly: GCA_023375785.1. Taxonomy (NCBI): domain Eukaryota; kingdom Viridiplantae; phylum Streptophyta; class Zygnematophyceae; order Desmidiales; family Peniaceae; genus Penium; species Penium margaritaceum. Next base: position 76,316 of record SZWC01012803.1, on the reverse strand, counting down.
AACTGGTTGCGGAGTGGTGTCAACTTGCTGCGGAGTGGTGCAAGTTGGTTGGGGAGTGGTGCAAACTGGTTCTGGAGTGGTGCAAACTGGTTGCGGAGTGGTGCGAACTGGTTGCGGAGTGGTGCGAACTGGTTGCGGAGTGGTGTGAACTGGTTGCCGAGTGGTGCGAACTGGTTGCGGGATGGTACGAACTGGTTGCATAGTGGTGCGAACTGGTTGCGGAGTAGTGCAAACTGGTTGCGGAGTGATGCAAACTGGTTGTGGAGTGGTGCAAGCTGGTTGCGGAGTGGTACGACCTGGTTGTGGAGTGGTGCAAATTGGTTGCGAAGTGGTGAGAACTGGTTGCGGAGTGGTGCGAACTGGTTGTAAAGTGGTGCGAACTGGTTGCGGAGTGGTGCGAACTGGTTGCCGAGTGGTGCAACTAGTTGTAGAGTGGTGCGAACTAGTTGTAGAGTGGTGCAAACTGGTTGCGGAGTGGTGCGAACTGGTTGTGGAGTTGTACAAACTGGTTGCGGAGTGTTGCGAACTGGTTATGGAGTGGCGCGAACTGGTTCCGGAGTGGTGCAAACTGGTTGCGGAGTGGTGCGACCTGGTTGCGGAGTGGTGCGAACCGCTTGCGGAGTGGTGTGAACTGGTCGCGGAGTGGTGCGAACTGGTTGCGGAGTTGTGGGAATTGGTTGCAGAGTGGTGCGAACTGGTTGCGGAGTGGTGCAAACTGGTTGCAGACTGGTGCAAACTGGTCAAAGAGTGGTGTGAACTGGTTACGGAGTGGTGCGAACTGGTTGCGGAGTTGTGGGAATTGGTTGCAGAGTGGTGCGAACTGGTTGCGGAGTGGTGCAAACTGGTTGCAGACTGGTGCAAACTGGTCAAATAGTGGTGTGAATTGGTTACAATGTGGTGCAAACTGGTTGCGGATCGGTGCGAACTGGTTGCGGAGCGGTGCGAACTGGTTGCGGAGTGGTGCGAACTGATTGCGGAGTGGTGCAAACTGGTTGCGGATCGGTGCGAACTGGTTGCGGAGCGGTGCGAACTGGTTGCGGAGTGGTGCGAACTGATTGCGGAGTGGTGCAAGCTGGTTGAGGATTCATGCGAACTGGTTAAGGAGTGTTGTGAAGTGGTTTCGGAGTGGTGCGAACTGGTTGCAGGGTGGTGCAAACTGGTTGCGAAGTGGTGGAAACTGGTTGCGGAGTGGTGCAAACTGGTTGTGGATTGGTGCGAACTGGTTGCGCAGTGGTGCAAACTGGCTGCGGAATGGTGCGAATTGGTTGCAGAGTGGTGCGAACTCGTTGTGGAGTGGTTCGAGCTGGTTGTGGAGTGGTGCGAACTGGTTGCTGAGTGGTGCGAACTGGTTGAGGAGTGGTGAGAAGTGGTTACTGAGTGGTGCAAAAGAGTTGCGGAGTGGTGCAAACTGGTTGCGGAGGGGTGCGAACTGGTTGCGGTGGGGTGCAAACTGGTTCCGGTGTGGTGCGAACTGGTTTCGGAGTGGTGCGAACTGGTTGCGGAGTGGTGCCAACTGGGTGGGGAGTGGTGTGAACTGGTTGCAGAGTGGTGCAAGCTTTTTGTAGAGTGGTGCGAACTGGTTGCGGAGTGGTGCGAACTGGTTGTGGAGTTGTGCAAACTGGTTGCGTAGTGGTGCGAACTGGTTGTGGAGTGGTGCAAACTGGTTGCGGAGTGGTGGGAACTGGTTGCGGAGTGGTGCGACCTGATACCCCCAATTTTGCGGCGCATAATATTACTTCCGCGCTCTCTGACTCCGCGTTTGGTTAGCTCCGCGATCTTGCCGTTCTGCAATTCAGGGCAGCACCCGCTGGCCGCTCCTCCGCTACCTCTCCTGGTCTTCCGTGGATGCCTCACATCTTCTGGGTCCTAGCCGTGGGTAGTGCTCCGCGACTCCCTCCTTGCCAACACGAGAGTCCGCCACCTTGTGGCCTCTGACTCCTTTGACCGCGGAACCCCGTTCTGCGGTCGTGTGAAAGGCCGCGGAGTTGCCAACAACACTCTTCACCCAACTTGTGTTCCCTGGTGATGACAGTGCTCAGTGGAATCTTTGGTTGTTCTTAGGAGGCGTGGATTGAGCAGTATGCTCCGCACACATCCGCAGGACAAGTATTCGTCCTTCGCGGAACAACTCCGCGGAGAGCAGGATTGCAACTTCATCCACTGGTGCGGATCTTAGAGGGTGAGGCCTGGGTATGAACCACACCAACACTCGCGCTCATTAGTGAGATGGATGGAGGTAATCATGTTCCGAACAAGTCAAGGTTCTCAGGCTCATGAGAGGGAAATAGGCTTGCATTAGGCAAGGGTAAGCATCTCTCATTATTAGTCAGATCTCTGATCACAAATGGTTCCTCCGCTACACTACTACTTTATATCTACCAAAATCTAGTCCTCTTCAAACAACTTCCCTCACTCTTTTCCTATATTGGACTCCGCGCGGTGCACACCGCGGGTTTTGTGATACACATACACACACACACACTTCACTACCATATTCCCTGTTCTATTGTTACATCTTCCTCTAATCCGCAGCTTGGGCGCTCATAGTCTTGTGTTCTTCCTTGAATCTTCGTCTTCGCGCGGTGTGTCCCCCCCGGTCTCCTCCTTGATTACCGCCGCTCCATTGAGCCCTCATTGGTTGGGCTCCTGCCTGACCTCTGGTCCTGGCGTCGTGTGTTTCCGCACGTCCGGCGCTCCATCTTCTCCGCGGCTCGACTCATGTCCCCTTCTCACCGCGGATTCTCACCCTGCTGTCCCGCCCGTATTGGCTTCTCCACAGCCATTGTTTCCAACAGTCGTTGACAGTTCATCGTCTATTCGTGCTTCTTGGCGGCGGCTTTCCCGCCTCTTTCCTTCACCACTGCTGGATTCTGCGCCACCCCACGCTCTACTGGAATCTCATCTCTGGAGCCAACATGCCTTGCGCATTCCCCGGTACTCCGCGGTTTCCCCTTTTCCTTCTCCACGGGCCTCTTGCCGCGGAAGCCCCGTTTCACGGATGTGTGCGGAGCAGCGATTTCCCCTTCGCGGATCCATCTTCTTCTCAGCGCACACGCGGTCGATCCCCGCCTGACACTGATGCCCTCAACCCCCCTTTTCCAAGACTCTGTCCCAGAGTCTCCTTAGCGCGATAGGCGTGCGAAATTTTCTTGGGGGCCTGGCTGATGCCGTTGTTGACAGGGGCGGCAATAGGTCTCCACTTCTCCGCCTTCACGCTGATACCTCGCGGAGCATTCCCGATGCACATATAACTGGCAGCCTTCACACCTGGCTCCTGCAGTGATGTCTTCCGCGCCCAGTCTCTTTTTGCAGGTGGAGCAGTGCGGGATTCATTCATATCTCCTGCAGCTGGTGCAGCGGTACACTGTCAGCCCCTCCTCATTCTTGCCCACCTATGTAGCACACTCTGCGTGGGCCCATCCTCCGCAGTGCTCAGAGTGGCATGCTGTCCCTGTGACAACCCCCATACATCCATCACCACAGCACTGCAGTCCTGAGCTCTCCGCACCCCAGTTCACTTTTCTGGGATGAGCCAAGCATTGGTGGCATGTCCACACTCCTTCCTTGCCCCTCTTGCCGCACCGCAGATGGCACATTTTTAAGTACATGCCACATCCCTTGCCGAGCTCCGCCATCCCCTTGTGGCAGGCTGCGCAAGCAGGTTCTCAGGTCTTCGCATTGAAGCTGAGGTAGCAGTCTGCCTCAAGGAGCGCATTACCCACACATTGGTGGCATTGGCCCTTCCAGGCAGAGCTGCGCGCTACCAGGCATTCGTGGTGCGCAAACCTCGTGCAGAGAACACATTTTTCCCCATCCTACACGGTCTTCAGGCATGTGGGGCATGCCGCGGATTGGCGCCCCTCCATCCCCAGTCCCCTCCTCTTCGTCTAATTCTTCCTCTTCTTCTTCCTTATTCATTCGCGGTGCCTTGCAAATGCCTCGTTGCCTCTGGACCTCCTCCCTGCACCTCCTGCACACCGCCTCCCCACTTTGTCCTCCGCGCTCATCACGAGGTGGGGCCAAGCAACCAGTGCAAATTTTGCGGAGGCATCCGCCACAATCCTTCACCTCCACTCCCTACCACTGGCCGCATTGAGCGCATTTTCTTTCTTCCAGTTCCTTCCTCCTCTTCTCCTCTGCCGCAACCCGTCCCTCCGCCTGCCACTGCCTCATCGTGGCACCGGAAACGGAGCGCGGACCTCTCTTTTGCTCTGGAGGCCCTTCCTCCTCCTCCTCCTCCTCCTCCTCTTCTGGATCCCACCTCCCGCGAGGCGGCGCTCCCCTAGCACCGGGTCCTGCTCCCTCTTCCTCATCCCTTTCCTTCACGGCCTCCTGTTCAGCAGCCTCCTTCAGGCATCGCAGGCAGGTTCGATTTTGTCCGATGCAGGTCTTGGAGGCTCCGCCGGCGTACTGATGCGATGGATTCCCGCATACCCGGCACACCACCTTTAGAAGTGGTTCAGCAGGGAGGTTTTCTCCACACCACACACACGGGCTCATGTAGTCAGTCAGGGCCTTCGGGCTCATTGGCACCCTCGTCTGCGGTGGTCCTTTCTGGGGTGGCTACTGGGATACTCCCGCTGGGGTCCGCTCGGGCTGTGGTTCGGATCTGCCTTCAGGCCCCTCCTTTCCCTGGTCCCGCAGCTTTCCCTGCTCCTGCCGTTTCTCCTCTTGCTGCTCCTGCTGTTGCTCCCGCCTCCGCCGCTCGCGTTGTTGTTCCTTCCGCACCTCCTCCGTGGCAAGTTTGCGGACATCAGATTCCTCTTCCTCAGTCTCCTCTGGCTTCTGGCTCCATTCTTGTTCTTACTGCGACACCTGTCTCTCACAGACATCCATGACCTCCTCCGCTCTCCAACCTCGCGAACCTTTCCACTATGCCAGGGGCGGCAGGCGACCTCCCGTCCCGGGGATGTGCGTTTTCCATGCGGGTTGAAGCAGCACAAACTCCGTGGCCGGATAACTGCGGTTGATGAATCCTTCCGGTCCTTCCAGCCACACCTGTCCTACCTCCACACTAGCCACGCGGTACACCTGCCGCGGCTCCCCTGCCTCTCTCCCCACACTGGGGAAGGGGCGGAGATACACCAAGTGACCCTCCTTGATGGGCCCATGGTTAAGCCGTCGGTTTGCCGCGTCACATCCGCGCCAGGCTGACACGGAGCCCCTCAGCCGCGCCTCGGCCCGCATGGCCTTGGTCCGCTCTAAACGCTCACGGAACCATTCCGCGACCGCCTTATCCGTCTCTTCTTCCAAGAGTTTCTCTTGCTCTTCTTGAGCAAGTGGTAGCCTTAGCGGTTTCTGGGGCATGCCCATCGCCGCACGCGGTGGTGGTCCGAAGAGTAGTATGTGGGGTGAGAATAAAGTTGCTCAGCTGGGTGTGGTGTTGATGATGTGGGCCGTTTTTCTCGGCTTCTTGGTCCAGCTGCTGCCCTCCGCAGTTGCCACTGCCCTTTCTAGTATGTCATGCACCCGCTCCACTTGCCCTTGTGACTCTGGCCGGTACCGCCCGGAGTGCACATGGCGGACCCCCCACTCCTCCAGCTCCTCTCTCAAGGTCCCCATTAACTCCATGCCGTTGTCGCTGTGCACCACGCAGCAGCCACCAAAGCGGTAGAAGATTTCTTCGCGGATGAACCTTGTCGCAGTGGCTGAATTTTTGTTAGACATAGCGCGGACCCATAGGTACTTCGTGAAGTCGTCCACCGCTGCAATCCAGTATCGGTTCCCCTGGTTGCGGTGGGTGCAAGGGCCGTGGAAGTCGATGATGATTTTTTCCAGCGGTTTGCCGATAGGGCAAGGTTGGAACAACGGCTGGTCCCGCAGTGTGGTTTTCCGCGCTCGTTCGTAGGGGGCGCAGTGCTGTACCACGTCTTTGATGATGGCCGCCAGGTTCAGTACGTGGATGATGGGTGTAAGGCAATCCTTCAATGCCTGTACACCAGTATGGTGGTGGCGGTGGTAAGCCTCCACGACTGCCTTCTGCAACGTTGGTGGGGGCACCCACAAGACGCGCAGAGTTATTCTTTAGAGACGACCGTCCTCCCATGCATACTGCTCACATAGACGGGTTAGGTCGTCCTTTTTCCTCCGGTCGAACTCCACACCCAGCCGTGTTTCCAGATCCGCGTACACCTTCTGCGCCTCCGCCTTCTGGTGTTCCTTGCTGTTGGTGCGGAGAAGGACGTGGGCGGTCTGCCAGATTCGCCAGTCTTGCATATCCATGGGTCCCTTCCTCCCCGCTTTCTCTGCTACTGCTTCCCTCGGTTTCCGCTTTGTCTCTTGTATTCTTGCCGGCAATCTGCGCGCTCGCCTCCCATCATGCTCCGCTTTCATCACCTCAAACTTCTTGCTGTTCTCTTCATCATAGACTGGTGGCTCTCCGTACCAAGGGTCAGGTGCAGGGAAGAGCCGAAGGATTCAGACCGCTCAAAGCTCTCCTTCATCCCACTACTCTCGCAACCTGCTCTCAGCGGGGCCGCTCGGGCATCTTCCGCGTCCACCAGCGCGGTGCAGCTCAATCACCTCCTCTTTCCTGTTTGGAGTCGCTCTTGGAGCCCGCAGTAATCCCTGGCTGCGTGTGAGGGGTTGTTCCTCTTCCAAGTCTCCCGCTGACTCACTGATTTCAGAAACCGCCATCACCGCCTCTTTCTCAGCGCGTCCCCTCCTTTCCGGCCCCTTACGCGCAACTGCTGTCGCGGCCTCTCCCAAGACAGGCCGTAGTGGAGCCGACACCATCTCCGCTGGCATATGGACTTTGCGGAGTACTGCCATCAGAAGCTCTGCTGCCTGCGCCGCCTCCCGCTGGGCCTGCGCCAACTGTTCCGGAGTCACGCCGGGACTAGGGCCTTTGTGTGCCCGAGGTTGTTTCTCTTTCCGTAGCTCCGCGACCGCTTCCTCTTCCACCCTCCTCTTTCCTTTCAAAGCAGGAGTTGTTTCCTCCGGGAAAGTCTGTGCCAGCTCCTCACTTTGGCTGGTGTCTGCCGGCACTGTTGTTCTGATCTGGCTCAGCGTCGCTGCTGCTTTTCGCACCACTGCCGCCGCTCAGGCCTGAAGTTGTGCCTTCCGCCGTAGGGAGCCAGCGGGTGGCTCCATGCGGTAGCCCTTGATGCCAGCCTTGTATCTCTTCCCCATCTTCTGTTCTCCTTCTGCTCCTACCTGCCTTGCCACGGTCCTGTCTACTGTTGCTTCCCTTGCTGCCTCCGTTGCTGTACTACCTGCTCCCACTCTTCCCGCCTCCGCGGTTGCCTGTGTCTCTGTTGCTACCTGTGCTTCCTTGGCTACTGCTCCTACTACCTTATCTGCCGCTATTGCCGTTCCCTCCGCTGTCGCTACTGCTTCTGCCTCTTCCTTTGCTTTTGCCGCTTCTGCTGCTGCTGCAGTTGCCTCTACTCTCGCCGCTTCTGCTGCTGCTACTACTGCCTCTGTCACCGCTACTGCCGCTACTGCTTCTGCCTCACCCATGATTTCCCTTATGAGTTCTTTTGCAGCTTCATTGTCTTTCATAGCTGCCGCCTCCCGTTCCTTGGCCAGTCGGGCCTCCGTCTCCGCGGCCTCTGCAGCCATCTGTTATGTCTGAGCTGTCTCTTCCTCCTATGCATTGCGCAGGCGTTCCTGCATCAGCTGGAACTGAGGGGAGGAATGGGTGTCTTCGCGTGCCTCCTCCACCTCCGCATCCCTCCTGCTCTTGTCCTATCGGCATACTTCCGCTGCCTCCTTGGCCCTGTGTCGCACCTCTTCTTGTTTGAGGTTCAGTCCCTTTCCTCGAACCACGGTCCAGTGTGTCTCCGCAACTGCTGCCGCTACCCTGGTGCGTATCACATTCTGGAGCGTCAGCGTCCAGCATTTTTCCATGGCTTCCATCCAGCATCCCTCAGGTACGTGGGTGTTCGCAAGCCGCGATCTTTCTTCTTGCGGGTACTGAACACTCCATCTAGCATAGACAAGGTTGAGCAAATATTCCCACCTCCATTCGTTTGGCACGGACCTCCGTAGCGGTGCCTCTGCCGATCCGGGTGTCTGGTCATTCACATGGTACAAGATGAGGGCTCTGGCCCTCTGCTGGAGCAGGTGCACGTACCGTCTCTCTTGACTGCTCCGCTGGTCCTTCCTCACCCTGTTCCACCACACTCGAGCAACTTCTATAGATGGGTCCGCCCGCTCGGTGTCCAGTAGTTCGGCGACGCCATTCATGTCACTAGCCACCCCTGGTTTGATGCTCAGGCTATCCCGCGGTGCCAAAACAAGGCACTCTGCGCCTACTGTCTCTAGCAGGAGCACCTACCTCTCGTGCATTCCGAGGGCCAGCACCCCCATGGCTGCTCCCTTTAGTACTATCTACCACATCCTGCCAAACAGTGAAACCTCGAATTCCGCGCGGATCACTTCCGGAATTTCTGTCAGCAGCTGGAGCATGACGCTGCTTACCACCTCCAGCAGCAGGGCTTCCTTGGGTCGCTCTACGCTGTCTCCCGAGCTTTCCTCGAGGTACGTTCTCGCCTCCTCCATCACCGTTCCTGTGCCCAACAGGGGACGTGCGGGCTGCCGAGTTGGACTACCGCGCGAGGCCGGTGGCGAGTGAGAGAGCGACGTCGTGGCTGGGGAAGGAACTGGAGTAACCAGGGTTCGAGCTTCATCTTGCGGGCTTGGTGTTGGGGTGGCGGTTGTTGTTGCCGCTGCCTACGTGGCTCCCACAGCTGGCTCAATGCGTCTGACGATCCTCGTCGGTGTTCTTGTGGCCGGGCCTTGTCGCGACGGGCCTGGTGATTTGGCCACAAGTGGCGTGACCTGCGTTTGTGTTCGTTCCTCGAAACTTGACCGTGGTGGGATTGTTGCTGCTGGTCTTGTTGTTGGTGTCAGGGTCGTCCCTGCGGCCGGGCTAGGCCGCGGTGAGGCCGCAGCCGCTGCTAGGGTGGCCGTCATCGGTGTTGGCGGGGTTCTCGTCATCGAGCCAGGTCGGGACTCGCCTGTCGCAGCCGTAGGTGGTGCTGGTATCCTTGTAGGTGCGGTCCTTGCCGTGGGTCCCTGCCGCGGTAGGGCCGTTGCTCCCGTTGGTGGTGTTGGCGTCCGTGCTGGGCGGTGCCCCGCGCCCGTGTTAAGAGCAAGGCGGCGTAGCTGTCACCGGGAGGATCCACCCCACCGCAACGAAGGCGCGGACCCCGTGCCTTGATTGCGTGCCATGTCGGATGTTCCGCGGGCGAGAGCCCAGCTGTGCGTTATCTGTCGAGTGTGTTGGGTGCCAGTCAGAGCTGAGTCAAAAGTAGAGAGGACCGCTCTCGGAGATGGCCGATGCAAGGTAAAGAGCGGGTTGAATGATCGAATGCCAGAACTGGAAATGAGACTGAGGATGCCGGCACCGATTAATGTATCGGCTTGGCGCGGTGCGAGCCAGTCCGCCGCGAATAGAATATTGTACGTGCGGACATCGCAGACCTGGACGGTTTGTGCTGCATGTACATTCACCACCTGCATTAGGAGGCCTGCAATTTGTCTGAGCGGCACGTCAATGTCTCCGGTGGAGATGGAGAAGCGGAGTCAAGTGGGTTGGATGAGGTGCTGCATGTGGAGCGAGCGGATCATCCGGAGCGCAATCGTTGTATGAGTGGCACCAGTGTCCACGATGGCCACGAACTTGCGGCCGCAGATCCACACGTAACACCATGCCACGTGGACATCGGGGGGTGCGGGCGGTCAGGGGTTGAGGGCGGCGGATGCCCAGGTGCGTGATGCATGTGCAGCGGCACCGCGTACACTAGAGTGGGTGAGAATGATGCTACGGGATAACAGGCGGATGCCGGTTAGGCTGTCTCGCGTGCATGAGAGGCGGATTCCAAGAGGGGAAAGGGAGGCATTGTGAGTGCTGAAGAGGGCGTGGAGACTTTCTGCAAACTCAGGGGAGTGAAAGAGGAAGTCTACGAGAGCAAGGGGATGGCGGTTCTCAAGAAGTGTTGTGGCAGGAGCATGAGTGTGTGGTTCGCTCAATGGGGAAGTATGTGGTGGAGCAGCGGTCATTCACAAGGCCCGTGGGTGTGCATGTCTTGGGGGAAGATGGGGGGCAATTTCATCCAACGTCCAACCGCGGATGGCAGGGTTCTATCTGCGAGCAAGCTGTAAGCCAGACACGGAGATGGCTGGTAGAGTCTCCGCGACGGTCCATTCCGCGGCGGGATCGAGCTCATTGAAGAGTTGCAATGCGACCTCTTGTTCCTCCTCGTTGAATTCTCTTGCCACTCCCTCCCATTCTGCCTCAGTGGGCGGAGGTGTTGTCCCGTCATTTGAAAGAGGTCCTACATCATTTGGAGGTGCCTTCACTATTTCTGGCGGTGCCTGGTCTGAGTCTGGCCAGCCAGTGCGCGGGAGTCGCCTCAGGGCATCTGCGTTGCAGTTTGTAAGTGCACGCTGGTACTTGATCTTCATGTTGTAACCCTGGAGAAGAAGTGCCCACTTGGCTAGGATGCCCTCATGGTTCTGAGTAGTTAGGAGCCACTGCAGCGCCTGATGGTCAGTGAAAACCGTGAATGGCTTGCCATTCTTGATGTAATTGCGGAAGTGTTGGAGTGCCCAGAGAACAGCCAGACATGCGTCCTTCACCGGAGGGTACTTCCACTCCCCTTCAGTGAGGGCCCTACTGGCGTAGGCGATCACCCTCTGCATGGGTTCCTGCACTGTATGGGATAAGATGGCCCCAAGTCCGTCCCGCGACCAGTCGGTGGTGATGGAGAACGGGAGGTTGAAGTTGGGGAACTCGAGCATAGGCGCGGTAACGAGACGGTGCTTGATCTCCTTCCAGGTGTCCGCACAAGCCGACGTCCATTCGAATGGCACGTCCTGGTGTGTCAACTCCTGGAGCGGCTTGATGATGCGTGCGTGGTCACGCACAAACTTTCGGTAGAATGAGACAAAACCCATGAAGATATTGACCTGCCCCGCGCAAGTGGGCTGACGCCGTTCCTGTACTGCCGCGATATTTTTGGGATCGGTCTTGATGCCATCCGCGCTCATTACGAAACCCAATAACTCCATTTCTGCGGCCCCGATATAGCACTTGGCTGCCTTGAGCTTCAGGTTGGCTCTGCGGAGGGTAGCAAAGACGGTAGCCAGGGAAGAGAACAGTTCCTCAAAGGTGTGAGCCGCGACCATGATATCGTCGATGTAGCAGCTGACATTGGGGATTCCGCGGAGGGTAGAGTCCATGACCCGCTGAAATGTCGCGCTTGCATTGCGAAGTCCAAAGGGCATGCGTGTAAACGCATATAGGCCTTCTGGTATCACAAACGCAGTTTCGGGGATGGAGGCCGGGTGCATTGGGACGGCGTGAAAGGCAGCCTTCACATCGAGCTTTGCAAACCATCCGCGACCCTGCTGACGCTCCTATATGTCGACAATCATAGGCATGGGGTACGCATCTTCTTCGGTCATGCGGTTTAGATCGCGGAAGTCAACGCAGAATCGCTTGGACCCGCCCGGCTTCCCAACAATGACCAAGTTGGCACGCCAGAGACTGACAATTGGGACAATCACCCCCTGCGCCTTGAGCTCCGCGAGCCCCTCTGTGATTATCTTCTCCTGCTCCAAGAGGATGCGCCACACCTTCTGTTTTGTGGGCGCGGAGTCCCCCATGGAAATGACATGGAAGGCTTCCACGGCCCCCAGGTCAACCGCGGAACCAGCAAAGATGTCCGCGAATGCATCCAGCAGATCATGGAAGTCCTGCTTTTGTGCAGGCGAAAGTCATGAGTGGAGCATGTGATCCCATCCTGGTGGTGGTGATGGTGCTGTTTCGCGGAGCAAGTAGAATTCCTCTTCTTCTTCGAGTTGATGGCCACCTCTTAGGACTCGTTGTCCCCTCTGCCACAGTCCCTGGAGGTTGGTTTGTACTCCGGGCTTGCTTGACTCCCCCACGAGTTCCTGCCATTCTCCTGTTGTGACCTGTTCCGAGGCAGGCATGTCAGCCGAGAGGGATGGCAATCTACTTGTATGAGCTTGAGAGTCCTCTGCCGCTGCATCCAGGGGGGAGAAGGACTCGCCGCCGGTCACAGGCACCGCTACTCTGTCTCTGATGGTAATGGAGTAAAATGCATCTTCCCCAGAAGCGGAACTGAGTTGCATGATTCCGAGGGAGAAAAGAAGGTTGGCCCGTCGCGGTACCAGGTAATCCATGCCCAGGGCTGGGATTGGGATTGGGATTGGGATTGGGATTGGGATTGGGATTGGGACTGGGATTGGGATTGGGATTGGGATTGGGATTGGGATTGGGATTAGGACTGGGATTGGGATTGGGATTGGGATTGGGACTGGGATTGGGATTGAGATTGGGATTGGGATTGGGATTGGGATTGGGATTGGGATGGGGACTGGGATTGGGAGTGGGATTAGGATTGGGACTGGGACTGGGATTGGGATTGGGATTGGGATTGGGATTGGGATTGGGATAGGGATTGGGATTAGGATTGGGACTGGGATTGGGATTGGGATTGGGATTGGGACTGGGATTGGGATTGGGATTGGGATTGGGATTGGGATTGGGATTGGGATTGGGATTGGGATTGGGATTGGGATTGAGATTGGGATTGGGATTGGGATTGGGATTGGGATTGGGATTGGGATGGGGATTGGGATTGGGACTGGGACTGGGATTGGGACTGGGATTGGGATTGGGATGGGGATTGGGATTGGGACTGGGACTGGGATTGGGACTGGGATTGGGATTGGGATGGGGATTGGGATTGGGACTGGGACTGGGATTGGGACTGGGATTGGGATTGGGATGGGGATTGGGATTGGGACTGGGACTGGGATTGGGACTGGGATTGGGATTGGGATGGGGATTGGGATTGGGACTGGGACTGGGATTGGGACTGGGATTGGGATTGGGATGGGGATTGGGATTGGGACTGGGACTGGGATTGGGACTGGGATTGGGATTGGGATGGGGATTGGGATTGGGACTGGGACTGGGATTGGGACTGGGATTGGGATTGGGATGGGGATTGGGATTGGGACTGGGACTGGGATTGGGACTGGGATTGGGATTGGGATGGGGATTGGGATTGGGACTGGGACTGGGATTGGGACTGGGATTGGGATTGGGATGGGGATTGGGATTGGGACTGGGACTGGGATTGGGACTGGGATTGGGATTGGGATGGGGATTGGGATTGGGACTGGGACTGGGATTGGGACTGGGATTGGGATTGGGATGGGGATTGGGATTGGGACTGGGACTGGGATTGGGACTGGGATTGGGATTGGGATGGGGATTGGGATTGGGACTGGGACTGGGATTGGGACTGGGATTGGGATTGGGATGGGGATTGGGATTGGGACTGGGACTGGGATTGGGACTGGGATTGGGATTGGGATGGGGATTGGGATTGGGACTGGGACTGGGATTGGGACTGGGATTGGGATTGGGATGGGGATTGGGATTGGGACTGGGACTGGGATTGGGACTGGGATTGGGATTGGGATGGGGATTGGGATTGGGACTGGGACTGGGATTGGGACTGGGATTGGGATTGGGATGGGGATTGGGATTGGGACTGGGACTGGGATTGGGACTGGGATTGGGATTGGGATGGGGATTGGGATTGGGACTGGGACTGGGATTGGGACTGGGATTGGGATTGGGATGGGGATTGGGATTGGGACTGGGACTGGGATTGGGACTGGGATTGGGATTGGGATGGGGATTGGGATTGGGACTGGGACTGGGATTGGGACTGGGATTGGGATTGGGATGGGGATTGGGATTGGGACTGGGACTGGGATTGGGACTGGGATTGGGATTGGGATGGGGATTGGGATTGGGACTGGGACTGGGATTGGGACTGGGATTGGGATTGGGATGGGGATTGGGATTGGGACTGGGACTGGGATTGGGACTGGGATTGGGATTGGGATGGGGATTGGGATTGGGACTGGGACTGGGATTGGGACTGGGATTGGGATTGGGATGGGGATTGGGATTGGGACTGGGACTGGGATTGGGACTGGGATTGGGATTGGGATGGGGATTGGGATTGGGACTGGGACTGGGATTGGGACTGGGATTGGGATTGGGATGGGGATTGGGATTGGGACTGGGACTGGGATTGGGACTGGGATTGGGATTGGGATGGGGATTGGGATTGGGACTGGGACTGGGATTGGGACTGGGATTGGGATTGGGATGGGGATTGGGATTGGGACTGGGACTGGGATTGGGACTGGGATTGGGATTGGGATGGGGATTGGGATTGGGACTGGGACTGGGATTGGGACTGGGATTGGGATTGGGATGGGGATTGGGATTGGGACTGGGACTGGGATTGGGACTGGGATTGGGATTGGGATGGGGATTGGGATTGGGACTGGGACTGGGATTGGGACTGGGATTGGGATTGGGATGGGGATTGGGATTGGGACTGGGACTGGGATTGGGACTGGGATTGGGATTGGGATGGGGATTGGGATTGGGACTGGGACTGGGATTGGGACTGGGATTGGGATTGGGATGGGGATTGGGATTGGGACTGGGACTGGGATTGGGACTGGGATTGGGATTGGGATGGGGATTGGGATTGGGACTGGGACTGGGATTGGGACTGGGATTGGGATTGGGATGGGGATTGGGATTGGGACTGGGACTGGGATTGGGACTGGGATTGGGATTGGGATGGGGATTGGGATTGGGACTGGGACTGGGATTGGGACTGGGATTGGGATTGGGATGGGGATTGGGATTGGGACTGGGACTGGGATTGGGACTGGGATTGGGATTGGGATGGGGATTGGGATTGGGACTGGGACTGGGATTGGGACTGGGATTGGGATTGGGATGGGGATTGGGATTGGGACTGGGACTGGGATTGGGACTGGGATTGGGATTGGGATGGGGATTGGGATTGGGACTGGGACTGGGATTGGGACTGGGATTGGGATTGGGATGGGGATTGGGATTGGGACTGGGACTGGGATTGGGACTGGGATTGGGATTGGGATGGGGATTGGGATTGGGACTGGGACTGGGATTGGGACTGGGATTGGGATTGGGATGGGGATTGGGATTGGGACTGGGACTGGGATTGGGACTGGGATTGGGATTGGGATGGGGATTGGGATTGGGACTGGGACTGGGATTGGGACTGGGATTGGGATTGGGATGGGGATTGGGATTGGGACTGGGACTGGGATTGGGACTGGGATTGGGATTGGGATGGGGATTGGGATTGGGACTGGGACTGGGATTGGGACTGGGATTGGGATTGGGATGGGGATTGGGATTGGGACTGGGACTGGGATTGGGACTGGGATTGGGATTGGGATGGGGATTGGGATTGGGACTGGGACTGGGATTGGGACTGGGATTGGGATTGGGATGGGGATTGGGATTGGGACTGGGACTGGGATTGGGACTGGGATTGGGATTGGGATGGGGATTGGGATTGGGACTGGGACTGGGATTGGGACTGGGATTGGGATTGGGATGGGGATTGGGATTGGGACTGGGACTGGGATTGGGACTGGGATTGGGATTGGGATGGGGATTGGGATTGGGACTGGGACTGGGATTGGGACTGGGATTGGGATTGGGATGGGGATTGGGATTGGGACTGGGACTGGGATTGGGACTGGGATTGGGATTGGGATGGGGATTGGGATTGGGACTGGGACTGGGATTGGGACTGGGATTGGGATTGGGATGGGGATTGGGATTGGGACTGGGACTGGGATTGGGACTGGGATTGGGATTGGGATGGGGATTGGGATTGGGACTGGGACTGGGATTGGGACTGGGATTGGGATTGGGATGGGGATTGGGATTGGGACTGGGACTGGGATTGGGACTGGGATTGGGATTGGGATGGGGATTGGGATTGGGACTGGGACTGGGATTGGGACTGGGATTGGGATTGGGATGGGGATTGGGATTGGGACTGGGACTGGGATTGGGACTGGGATTGGGATTGGGATGGGGATTGGGATTGGGACTGGGACTGGGATTGGGACTGGGATTGGGATTGGGATGGGGATTGGGATTGGGACTGGGACTGGGATTGGGACTGGGATTGGGATTGGGATGGGGATTGGGATTGGGACTGGGACTGGGATTGGGACTGGGATTGGGATTGGGATGGGGATTGGGATTGGGACTGGGACTGGGATTGGGACTGGGATTGGGATTGGGATGGGGATTGGGATTGGGACTGGGACTGGGATTGGGACTGGGATTGGGATTGGGATGGGGATTGGGATTGGGACTGGGACTGGGATTGGGACTGGGATTGGGATTGGGATGGGGATTGGGATTGGGACTGGGACTGGGATTGGGACTGGGATTGGGATTGGGATGGGGATTGGGATTGGGACTGGGACTGGGATTGGGACTGGGATTGGGATTGGGATGGGGATTGGGATTGGGACTGGGACTGGGATTGGGACTGGGATTGGGATTGGGATGGGGATTGGGATTGGGACTGGGACTGGGATTGGGACTGGGATTGGGATTGGGATGGGGATTGGGATTGGGACTGGGACTGGGATTGGGACTGGGATTGGGATTGGGATGGGGATTGGGATTGGGACTGGGACTGGGATTGGGACTGGGATTGGGATTGGGATGGGGATTGGGATTGGGACTGGGACTGGGATTGGGACTGGGATTGGGATTGGGATGGGGATTGGGATTGGGACTGGGACTGGGATTGGGACTGGGATTGGGATTGGGATGGGGATTGGGATTGGGACTGGGACTGGGATTGGGACTGGGATTGGGATTGGGATGGGGATTGGGATTGGGACTGGGACTGGGATTGGGACTGGGATTGGGATTGGGATGGGGATTGGGATTGGGACTGGGACTGGGATTGGGACTGGGATTGGGATTGGGATGGGGATTGGGATTGGGACTGGGACTGGGATTGGGACTGGGATTGGGATTGGGATGGGGATTGGGATTGGGACTGGGACTGGGATTGGGACTGGGATTGGGATTGGGATGGGGATTGGGATTGGGACTGGGACTGGGATTGGGACTGGGATTGGGATTGGGATGGGGATTGGGATTGGGACTGGGACTGGGATTGGGACTGGGATTGGGATTGGGATTGGACAGGGACTGGGATTGGGATTGGGATTGGGATTGGGGTTGGGACTGGGACTGGGACTGGGACTGGGACTGGGATTGGGATTGGGATTGGGACTGGCATTGGGATTGGGATTGGGATTGGGATTGGGATTGGGATTGGGATTGGGATTGGGATTGGGATTGGGATTGGGATGCGTACTGGGGTTGGGATTGGGATTGAGATTGGGATTGGGATTGGGATTTGGACTGGGTTTGGGATTGGGATGGGGACTGGGATTGGGAGTGGGATTGGGATTGGGACTGGGACTGGGATTGGGATTGGGATTGGGATTGGGATTGGGATTGGGATTGGGATAGGGATTGGGATTCGGCAGCATCCCCCAATGACCTTGGCATCTTTTGGCCTGTCAACCAGCTTTCATGTGTCATTTTCCGTGATGGAATCCAATTCCAGGCTATGTCCCATTGCTCCCCTTCGGGCCGTGCAAGCACCTCTCGCATGGTCTTTGACTCTGTTGATGCAGCCAGCACCGCATCATGCATATCCATTGACCTGTACCTGTGTCAAAGCACTTCCCAGCTCTCCGTTGCCTCCTACCGCGGCACGGCAGCTTTCGTGATGCCTGATCGCTGGACTGCAATCCCTCCAGCTGTGCATGCTCTGGTGAATCATTGACCAGACGGCTTCTTGAGGGTCTCTCTTGCTCCAGTGAACAATCGCCTGGACGAGCAGCGTGTCCAGTGGTTTTTCCACCGATGCCTGATGTGTATTCCGTCAGGAATTCCCTCCTCGGCATCCTTTGTACATCATCTTCCGGATCCCTCTCGTGGATCTTCTCTTTAGCTTGATCCTCATCGGAGTCCTCCGCGTTGGCTACCGCCTCTGCTACACTTCCACGGTCTGATGTAACATCCTTACCTTCACCATCTGCCAGCTCCTCCTCGTGATCAAGGAGCTAGAATCACTCACCTGTCTTTGGAGAGTCCACCATGTCCACGTTATTGTTAGTGATGTAACTCTGCTGCACGTTGATTTTAACATCTCAGCTACAAATTGCCTCCTCCTTGCGCATGTTGTAGAACCGATACTCTTTATGTGTTCTCTCATAGTCAAAGGAGAGATACGACTTTGCCCGTGGGTCCAGCTTGCTGTCGCGCCACTGCACAAACTGCACCATTACATGCATCTTATACCCAAATACTTTAAGGTGCGCCACACTTGGCTTGCGCCCGCACAAAACCTCCAGTGACGTTTTCCAACTACTCTTCCCCTTCAGCACAGCTGTTGAGGTGGGGTTGATGGTGTAGCTTGCGGTACGCATAGCTTCCATCCAGAAGCTTCACAGCAATTCCGCTTCCACCAACATGGTCCGTACCATGCTCAGCAGCACCTGGTTTGCCCGCTCCGCCGTGCCAGTAATCTGATGTGAATATGCCGTTGTCTATTTCCATTTTATGCCCTGCTGTTTAGCCACCCCTTGCAGCCCACGTACTCTCCCCCATTGTAGCTGCATATCAATCTGACCTTTCGGCCAGTCTGCATCTCCAACGTGGCAACATACTGCTGCAGCCGGTCCAGAACCACACCATCCTACTCCATGAAGTACACATACAATTTTCTACTGTAGTCATCAATGAAAGTGATAAAGAAATGCACGCCGCTCTTTGAAGTTGTTTTAAATGGTCGCATAGGTCAGCGTGCACAACCTCGAGTAGGTATGAGGCGCGGTTCACATTCTCAATGAATGGTTTGTACTGCGCCTTGCCCAAAATTCAAGGCTCACACTTTCTGTGCGTTGCTGCATCTGTTGCCTCTTTGGCACCATTGATGACAAGATTGCGTATCAGTTCGCGCTTTGCCATCTCCTTCATGACCGCGGGTGAGGAATGCCCCAGTCATTGGTGCCAGAGCTCTACAGCAGCTCCTCCTCCTCTGGCCAGATCCACGGTGCATTCCTGAGAGCCTCGTGAATTTGTTGCTGCGGAGATCATCTCCACAATGTACGGACCTCCCCCACGGTCTCACGTCCACCATCCTTCTGCACCACTGCCCCTTTCTCCCGAAGAGCACCTCGTACCCTTTGTTCATCAAGCGGCTGACACCCAGGATGTCAGCCAAACCAAGTACGTGTTGCATGTCCTTGATGATGCTCTACAACTGGTTTCCACAAACTACAACCTCCACATCCACATCTCCTTTTCCAGTCGCCGGTTCGACCTTGTCATTTGTGACCACCATGCATTTTCTGAACTTGGTGTAGTTGATGAACCCGCCCTTCTCAACGTGGATGTGCTCCTCCGCTCCACAGTCAAAGCATCGTCAGTTAGCCTTCCTTGGGGTCATGGTTTTGAGTGCCATTGAGAAGCGCCTTCTTGCCTTTGGTGTCCCTGCCGATGGCCTTTGCCTCTGCGCTGCACTCACGGGCCCAGTGGCCTTCCTTACCGTAGTTGCGGCACGCACACTTCTTGACACCTTTCTTACCGCTGCCATTTCCACCATCTTTCTTACGCCTGCTTTCTCTGCCACGTTCTTGGTGAAGAGGGCCGATGAGTAAGACGAGGCTCCCCGCAGCTCCATTGCTGTGCCTCATTGGATGTTCTCTGTACCTGCACCATGGGTGAGCTTGTCCTATATCCATCCTCTCAAGACGGTGATGAGAAGGCTCCAACCATAAAGAAGGGCCATGACGTGGGCCATTGCTTGCAGCCGTGTGCCAATATTCTACCCCACATCGTTGCATTATGAGACGAGTGACTCAATCTGCTACATGGTAGTGATGATATCATCTCCCTCCTCAAAGATTACTATGATAAGTCGCTGCATTGCAAACATTTTGTTGGCAAGTGACTTGGATTGATGAATGATGCACACTTTTTTCTAAGCCTTGGCTACCAACGTGCATCCCTGGAACTAGCCCCACTAGGACTGTCAGAATATTGCACGTGCTTCTCTTGATGGACGTGGTCACAAGGACGAGTGGTTGAGTGGGGCAGAAGCACAAGTAGAAGCAGTCCGGAAGCGGCAGAATGTGAGGTAGATTGGATGTGACACTTATGTGTGAGTACTGAAGGGATAGTATCGTCAATGTGGGCGAAACACCAGACTGAAGATGAGAGGCTTCCTTGTAGGTGCGGGAATTGATGATGTAAGTATAATGTCAGCAAAGATGGACTGGGAGCAGTGCAATAGCATTGGGTGCTGAGAGGAAATGTGAGGAAAGGAACTGGAGGCGGCCCAGAGGGTGATCCTTGAAGAGGAATCCCATGGATATACTTACTAAAATAGTACAAGCAATATAAGTAGTGGCAATCTATCCTAGTTTGCTTTGATGAGAGAGCTGTAGGACTAATGGCTTCGTGCCAAAGGTGACATAGTCTTTTTCAACTGCCATGAGCTGGGGATTGATTGAGGAAATTGTCTGTTGGTCAACAAGCAGTTGGAGGGGGATCTAGAGGATGATGTCATACTGACTGGAGAGACCAGAGATGCTGCCGGTATAGACAACGGCAGGTGGGAGATCAATCTTCATTTCTGTGATATTGCGAGCGATGGTGGTGTAGGCGGCGATGTAGCTTCCTATGTTGGTGTGGACAGAGAAGGGGACAGAGAAGAGTGACATGATTCTGATGCCACAAGAAGTGGAGGCGCTGTTGCTGATACAAACCTCTAGTGCTTTCCAGACCTCGTGGGTCTTAGACCCAAGAGTGCGGTTCTCATCATGGAGTTCAGGAGAGGAAGTGGTCATGATGGTCATAAGGACAGTGCTATTAGTGACTTTCCAGGTAGTGAGAGTGATCGGAGGACCTGCAGGCTGGAACCAAAGGAGGCAAGATCAGAGATATCAGCAGGATTTTCCACAGCACCACGAGAGGATTATCCTCTTGTGGTGGTAGCAAGGGCGTCGACAGGCTCAGTTCCGGTTCCTGAGTTGGTGAAAAGGTAACGGAGGGTGAACCCTTCAACCTTATGAGTCCCGAAGACTAGTGACACTGAATAGCTCCACAGCTTGTAGTTGCTGGTGCCACCCGGTTTCACTGTGAGCTTTGGAAGTCCAGAAAGGGTAAGGGCAGAGACCATGGTGAGGTGATCTTCAAGGGTGGATCATATTTCCAGACTGATAAGGTTGATGAGATACATGAGAGGGAGTGACAACTGATGAGTGTGATGAGAAAAGAGAGCGGATTGCTGCTTGGAAGGAGGGATAAGGCGGAGGCACTGCCGGAAGGGGAAGGCGACAAAAGAAGGCAAGGCAATTGTTGTCAAGAGGAGATACAGAAGATTTATATGATGGCTGCTTCTGTCAACAAGACATGATGATGATGGATGATGATTGATGATGGGAGCTGGTGATGATGATTGGGCGCAGGGGCCGAACCTCGTGCACGAGAGCAAAAGTTGATGATGAGCTGATGATTGCTGACACAAAGAGATTTGGGCGCAGGGGTGAGATCTCCTGCACGAGTTCACCAGTTGACAGTGGGACGGGTCTGCCACAACACCACAGTCAGAAGGTTGCTGCCACTGCGGATCTTCTGTCTGCCACTGTTTGTGGCGAGGAAGAGCAGGAAATTTAGTTTCAGATGGGTGCGGCCAAGAAGGGTCAGCACAAGTAAACCAGGTGTGTTACTTAGGCTCTAATACCATGTTAGAATATTGTAGATTCTTCTGCTGATGGACGCAGACACAGGGACGAGGGATTGAGTGGGGCAGAAGCACAAACAGGATGAATTCTTTAGTGGGAGAAAGTGGAGCAGAAGTGGAGGTTGAAGTGAAATAGGTTGGGTGCGGCACTTATGTGCGATCACTGAAGGAATAGAAGTTTTAATTGTGGACGCAACACCAGAGTGAAGATGGGAAGCTTCCTCATAGGTGCGGGCATTGATGATGTAAGAATAATGTCAACAGAGATGGACTGGGTACAGTACCATAGCACGGGCGCTGAGAGGCAATGTGAGGAAAGGAACTGGAGGCGGCCCAGAGGGCGAGCCTTGAAGAGGAATCCGTTGGAAAATCTTACTAAAATGGTACAAGCAATAAAAATAGTGAAAATCTATCATAGCGCATTTCTGTGAGCGGGCACAATAGAGTATGATGGTGACTCGGGTGCGGTAAGAGGGGAGTGTCGCAAGGCCACGATAGGAGAACCGGCTTGGCTAGACGTACACATAGGGAGGTGATGTGAGCAGGAACGATCTTTGGAGGTACGTTCCCCTTGACCGTTCAGCATGAAGCCGTTGTTCCGCTTTGGCGAGGTTCACATGATGGTTGGTCACGAGACCTTTAGTACTTGTCAAGATTTCTTCAGAGACGATCTTGCACGGTCATTCTTTAATTTATTTGGATCCTGCACCCCTCGAAGTGATCTCCAAGATAATCTTGACAATGACTTAGCTATACAGGACACCAGCGACCTGAGCGCCTCCGTGTTCTTCTTTACAAAGGCCTCCTTCTACGCTTCTGTCTCTGTCGCATTTGCCTAGGAATTTCGTTCATTTCATGACCTCCAGTAGCCCCTTATACGCAAGGTGGATCTTGAAGTGCCACCTCCATAGCCCAATCCCAGGGTTGCTGGCATACTTCTGGATAGGCTGCGTCTCCTTGTGCACCATTTTGCAGTCTTCCACTCCAGGTCCTTAGTGTTTGATGGCCACGTCCCTTGCGAGAACAATCCTGTCTACTGCAAAAGCCGTGAATGATGTGAAGACCGGTTAGGGATATTGGCCCATATCCCTTTGTCAGGAACAGTGGGGCAGTTCCAACGTGGCCCAACGTGTCTTCTGTGACTTCACTGCGGTGTCTTTGTTCAAGTTATGAGTCTAAGCGTGAGCTTTCTGGTCACCTCATGCTACGCGTGTGGTGGTTGGACAGTGTTACATGACTGTCACTTTTGCAAAGAGAAAAACGGTATTTTCCATTAAGTTATAGACATGCACATAATATGATGAGTTATAGTGCTACTCTCAAGCTTTCCAACGTACCAAACCGCATGTGATTTGGTTAACTGTAGCTCTTGCTATGTCAGTCGAGGCGCGGCACACCAATCCAGCCGCTTAGTTAGTGGTGCGCGTGATGCTGGCCCGTTGAGGCCCCCTCCCAGATCAAGGACCCATCAAAATGACTTTCCGGAGACGCAGATGTCCCTACACGTAGTGGCGGTGCCCCCTGTGTTTTTGGGGTGCATTTTGATAAGCTAAGCATCGAGTTTGGTGATGGGTATTGACCCGGTTTGAAACCTATCTGCGGACCTGCAGTCCGAATTTTGACAAAGTCCCTGAGTAACGAAGTGTACTACTGAGCCGCGGACTCTGACCCAGGATTGTGGCGGTCCCCCAGTAACATCCTGTTCAATTAATTCCGGTTGATCTTATCCACTTGAGTCATCCGGCGGGATGTCTTGCTACTCACATCCTATGGATTTATCCACCGGATGCCAATTTATGGCTAAGTCCCCAAGCCGCGTCGCACACCCCAACTTTGAGAGACCATAGCTTCCTCGTTACACAAAAGATTATGGCGATTAAAGTTGCCGGACTTAGCAACTTGTCAGCTTTCAGGAGCTTCCATCCAATCTGGATTTGGAGAACTCTCCAGGCAGCTAGAGTAAAATGCAAGGAATTTCCTTCCTCCATCGGCTTGTTGACGCCTTCCGGTGCCACACTCGGGCATGCTGAGGGGCAAAATACAACATTCTCTCACTGATGTTCTTGTTTGGAAATCCTCAGATCATCCAAAAGTCTTGGTTCACCTCCCAAGAGAAGATATTTGAGTATAGTTGAGCTCAAGTTGGTCAGCACTGGTACTGCATACATTTGCTACTTCTTTTCGAACAGCATACTTATCTACAAGTGAGAAGGAACGATAGGGGGTTCCAAGACCTAGCAGACAATGGGGCTCTAACGATGGATTTTAAGCCTACGGCACACCCAGCAAAGGTGCTTTTAGAATCTAGTGGAGTATCACTCCCCAATGGAAAAGAAGGGCAAGACCAGTGGGGGCTGTGCTGAAGGAGGCAAGGAAGGGGTTTCATGCGTCTTCTGCCGTCAACGCTCCGACATCAGTTGCTGGATCAGAGCTGGCTGTGTGTATCGCGACTTGCGCATGAATTAATCAGTGAAAACATATGTGAACCTTCACCTTCAGCTTGAGAACATCTAACCCTGGAATTTGGGCTATTGTTGAGATTATATGTAATCAGTGTAGCCATGGCAGTAATCAGAGGAATCGTGATGCTCTCAAGACAGTCAAAGGTGGTCAGAATGGGCTAGCAGTGCAAATGGAGTGATGTTCTGAGGGAAACCTTGGTCACACAGAAAGAGTAAGTTGTTCGAGAGAATCACCAGGAAACCTCTTGCCATAAATATGCTGAAACATCTTGGTTTGTGGCCAGATGTTAAGGAATCCAG
Organism: Penium margaritaceum; assembly: GCA_023375785.1. Lineage (NCBI taxonomy): Eukaryota > Viridiplantae > Streptophyta > Zygnematophyceae > Desmidiales > Peniaceae > Penium > Penium margaritaceum. The sequence continues at coordinate 51,847 of SZWC01012803.1, read as the reverse complement.
GCTGTCCTCCAGAGCAGGTTAAGGAAGGGAGAGGGAATACAAAAGGGGAAGTAGAGGGAGCCCATGTGGTCACCAATCCAGCAATCACAAGAAGCCTTCATAGAAAAGGAAGGGAAACAGTGACTCATAGAAAGAAGGTGAAGTAGTGAATGCCTATGGTAAATACTGCTGGAAAAAGGACTGAAAGATGTATGGTCAATGACTCTTATTAGGTTCAAAAAAATCTCAATGACATTTTGTAGGAAGAGCCCCCCTAGAGATCCACTGAAAACGACAGTTCCAGGCTACAGAAATAAAAAATCGGTTTACTAGCCCAGCTCCCTGGAGTTTCCAGCGAATGGAGTAATAAGAAATTTCCAGCAGGTTAAAGACTTCCAAACAAGGCCAGAAAAGTTGTGTGGTGTACGTTAAGATTCAAAGTTCCACATGAGTGAAAACATTATCTGGTCCTGGAAAGAGATTATAGTCGGCTCAACCCTAAAAAAACAGACCCCCCCCAAGCCTTCATTGCTGATGTGTCCCCATACTCAGTTACTATATCATGTGGTTGAACTGACCATTATGGCC
>SZWC01012803.1:16145-27375 GCA_023375785.1 Penium margaritaceum | reverse complement strand
CACCTCCACCTCCACGTCCACCTCCATCACCAGCTCCACATCCACATCCACGTCTACTTCCACATCCACCTCCATGTTTACCTCAACCTCTACCCACATCTCCACCCCCACCTTTGCCGCCATTTCCACCTCCACCTCTAACCCGAAGTTGACGTCCACCTCCACCTCAACCTCCGCCTCCGCCTCCGCTTCCCGCCCCCGCCACCGCCTCCACCTACGCCTCCACCTACGCCTCCACCTCCGCCTCCGCCTCTGCTTCCGCCTCCGCCTCTGCCTCCTCCATCTCTACCTCCACCTCCACCTCCACCTCCACCTCCACCTCCACCTCCACGTCCACCTCCACGTCCACCTCCACCACCTCCACCTCCACCTCCACCTCCACCGCAGTGGGTGTTCTTTGACAGTGCTACAGAAGTCCACCGCACTTGGTTGGTGGGTGTTGGGGTGGTCCTCTATGATCCTCGCAAGTGTGATCATGATCTCTGTCTAATAGCGGCTTAAAGGCTCAGCAGCAAGCAACAAGGCCGCGTATGCTGCGGTCCATATGAGGATCAGCCTCGCAAAGGAGGCTCAGGTACAGAAATTGCTGGTGTTGGGTGACTCCTAGCTAATGGTAAATCAGTTGAAGGGGCATTTTGAAATGACCATGGATCGGCTACGACATCGGCAAAACTCGCTGTGGTCAGCTACACAGGGGATTCCCGGTTGGCTTAATTCCTTCAACATCCAGGTGCTGCTTTGCTGAGTGGTCATGCCGGATGAGCAAGCTTGAGGGTAGGCAAGGCAGAGGGCACGGGGTGAGGCTGAGGGGGGGGAGGATGGGGTGAGCAATGGTGCTTCCTTATCAGAGACAGAAAGGTTTTCCCCACCCCGTCAAAGAGTGATGTGATTGTCAAGATGTACAAAAGATTTTGTGCAAGGGGATTGAGCAGGACTGGTGGGAGAGGCTATGGAGTCCACCCAGCCAACACATTGTCAGGACCAATCACGCAGCTCTTGTCCGTGAGGCTTCAGGCAGCAGAGGAGGGGAAACAAGCTATTTGCCTGGTCCACAAAGGCTTAAGAGCCTTTTTTATTTTTTATTTTTAATGTAAAATTTAACCTTGGTTGATCAGAAGGAACATGCAAAGGCCGCCCCTGACCGGCCTTCTATAGGTCAAGGAGTGCAGATTCTCTGCTGTTGACATATCACAGCAGGGTTATGCTGCGCGTTCTTGAAAGGCACCATCCCTTCACAGCCACTCATCTAAATTCACGGATATAGTCATTTGTTTCACTTCAGGGCTTGCAGCAGGACACTGTTGCAGAGGATTCGGTGGTAGAAGCACTGAGAAATGCACTGCAGGATAACGTGGTAGGTCTCCAGGGCTTGACTTTTAACATACCTCCTCTTGGACATTAAAGGTGGACCCGAGTCTCTAACGACAGTTGTCGGAGTCATAGCCGCAGGATAGCTACCAGTGGAGGAAGCCACATTATTGGTTTGGAGAAGACTCGTTTTCTTGCTAATGGGGGTGACGAAGGAGGGTTCACCCCCATTGCAGTCGGCAGGGCGTTTCTCCACTTGACAGGGAGGGTTCTGCTGGTGCGCGACAGAAGGAAGATGAAGAGAGAGCTACAGATAATTCATTTTGGCGTGGAGATTTCAAAAGGAGCCCTGCTGTTCTCGTCACGATAGGAGTTTTTCCTCTTGGATACCACTACTATGCCAAATCTTACTGTCCCTAGACCAGCTGCAGCTTTTGGGAGTGAGTGCACCCGCGGTCTTGAAAAGCTAGCAGTAGCAGCAGTGACATGGTTTGCAGGACATCACCCTCGCATCCTACTTCCTCCCCCCATGTTTCCAGTTGTTTCAAATAAATCCAAGAAAGATTGGGAATGCATGTTCTCCACTTGAGCAGACACTCCAGTTTGACAGTTTGAGGGAGCCCACACCCCCCCCCTAAAACATTGATCACGGAAAGCCTCTAAGGCATGCACACCTGGCAAATGGAGCTTGTTCCACTGTACTTGTACGATGATTCGCTGTACAACCCCCGGATTCCACCAACTTCACGATTTGATGTTGTCCAGTTGACCATGTAGTCGAAGGCAATAGATGGCATCATACCGTCATTGCAGCCTTGACTGCTGTTGTAGCTGATCACTTGTTGTGCAGACAGGTCGGGATTGGAGCCAAGTAGGCTTACGCTGTCAAACGCAATTGCCGAAGTTGCACCCACTGCGTTCACAGCAGCAATGGCCCAATGCGAAGCTGCAAACACAGGCAAGAACTAATGGATGTCAGATCTTGGCGCTAATGTGATGGGCAAGAAACTCCAATCCATGCCTTTGGTTTATTTTTTTGGGTAAATCTTGGTTCATTAGAAGGAACATGCAAATGCCGCCCAGACCGGCACATCATAGGGGTATGAAAGCATGCAAAAGCCGCCACCCACGGCACACCAAAGAGGAGAGGAAAAGCAAGGAAACAAGCAGCAAGGAGTGAGGAAAATCTCCTCGTCATCCAACAGCACAGTGTAGCAGAGGTCAGACAACGGAACAGGGCCAAGGGGCCTTGCCCCCAGGCCTTTGTCTTGCAAACAAGAAAAGTACTTTGAAAGAAGTCAGGAAACAAGAGAAAAATCAGGCCTTTTATCTCCTCTGTCACGTGTTTTTCCTATTGTATGTGCGGCTGTTGCTGCCTTTGCCAGTTGCACTCCCTGATGCTCCTCTTGCCCTTCCTCCTTGTTCCTTTGAGTGAGTGAGTGAGAGAGAAAGAGAGAGAGAGAGAGAGAGAGAGAGAGGGAGCAGGCATGCAGACACGCATGCACAAACACACACATGCACGCAACAACACATGCATGCACACATGTGCGCGTGCATGCACACACGCAAACACACATGCACGTACACACCCATGCACCCACGAACGCACGCACTCATGCATGTGCAGACACACCCACATACACACACATGCCCGCATGGATGTACGCACACACACACATGCACCCATGCAAGCAGGTATGCATGCAAGCACACACGCACGCAACCATGCACTCCTGCATGCACGCACACACGTACACACGCACGCACACGCACGTGCATGAGTGCATGCCTGCACACACACACACACACACACACACACACACACACANTTTACAGGTGGCACGATGGCCTGCCCCTGTGCATTGTCTGCACTTGTCCAGTCCGTGCTGCGGTCAATTGTCCGGCTGGAGCTGCTGTAGCTGTATGCAGTGCTTACGTGGCAAAAGATTAGCCCATTAAAAAAACGTTGCATGGGTGGAAAGCCTAGAAAGATTCAAAGGAGTGCAATCACATGCAACAACCAAGTTAAGGGGTGATTGTGCGTAGTAGCCTCTGACCTGCTAATGATCCAAGATATGAGTCACCAAAATCCCTGTACCCAGCCAAAGTCTGTTGGGACCAGTCAATGTGAGGTAGAGAGAAAGGGCTGGAGGTGTGGGGGGTGGGGGGGGGGGAGGGGGAGGGCTCTTGTTGTCTTTCAAGAAAGTGAAGGATAAGTAACAGGCTGTTCAAGGGTGAGCACAGAAATTTGAGCTGTTTCAGGATCCTGCTGATAGAACAAGAGCCGAGTTATTCTGTGAATAATTGTCTCAGTGAAAATGAGTCCCAGTGGATGTACCATGCCCACATTACTACTCATCAAAGAGATGTTGAATTGAAGTAGATTCAGCCTTCCAAAATGGCATTTTCTGCAGTGCATCTTCACATCACAACACATATTTCTACAACAGTGAAATCCAAATCATGTGTAAGACATTGTGCACGTGTTCTGCAGGTGCTGCAGAAGTCTGGGCATGCAGTGCACAAGACACTGCTACTATCCGGAAAAGACATTCTGGACATGGAGAACCACTCTCTGGACACGTGGCAGTTGAAGGCAGCGTCCTGCTCATGTGTCGAACACAGCAGAGCAGCACGATGTTCAAGGCTTGGGCATGATTATGTTTCACAATCATTGAGAAAAACTTGTGATTGTGGAAAAAATTGAAGCTTCTGATGCATGCACTAGCAAGTAGAGCATCGAAGCCAACAGACGCAACCACAGGAGGAAAATCACAAGAAGCAGCAGCAACAACAACAACAGCAACAACAACGATGACAACAACAACAACAATGATGACGATGACGACGACGCCGACGACGAAGACGACAACGACGACGACGACAACGACGATGACGACGACGGTGGCGACGACGACGGTGGCGACGACGACAACGATGACGACGGCGATGACGACGACAACGACGAAGACAACAACGATGACGATGACGACAGTGACGACAACGACGACAACGGTAAGGACAACTACAATGATCACGGCGATGTTGAGGACGACGACGACAACGATGACGACACCGACGACGACGACGATGACGATGATGATGACAATGAAGATGACGATGACGACGACGTCGAGGACGAAGACGACGACGACGACGATGACAGTGACGCCGGAGGTGACGACGACGAGGACGAGGACGACGATGACCACGATGACGCCGCCGATGGCAACAACAACAGGGACAACCACCACAATTTCAACCGGAACTCAAAATCAGAAAGCCTACCACCAGCAAACTTTGCACCCGATTGCTTATATTTATCCCGTATCTTCACCTTACAGATTTTGGTTTCCTTCCTCTCATTGCCTTTCTGTGTGTATATCCTTTTGTCATCAGCGAGAGGCAATCAACATGCAGTGTCATTTGTGTCACTCACAGTTTTTGAAGATTAAAAGGGGAACTGAGAGACCCTGGAATGATTCCATCCAGCTGGTTGCCACTCAAACGCCTGTGCCCCGCATAGCCACCCAGAAGAAAACACACATACACACACACACACACACATACACACACACACACACAAACAAGTGCGCGGTGTCAACCTATAGCCACAGGTTAGTAGCAATGGAGTACGTCTCATTACAATAAACAGACCTTGCTCATTCATCAATTGGCAGCACAAGCGTAGTTCTCTTAGGTCCACGCAAAAACTGAGATGAACCTTTATGTACAAATGTGAAAGTGCCTGGGCCAAGAACATTATTTCTCCCTTTGCTCATCAATTCAGGACACGTACATACTTGGGAGGAGCACTCAGTATGGAGTGCTTCTTGCCTTCACATGCCGCCAATGGGCTCACGGACCTTTCATACCTTGAGCATACACTGGCTGCGTTAGATACTTGACAAATGCCATGCAGTTGACTTGTTTCACTTGCGGCTACTGTGGAGTGTTTTCTGCTACCCACAAGGAATGGAGACTGATCAGTGTGCTGAGGGATGCCGGAATGCTGCCAGTGAGCTGGTTGTTGTGCAAGTGCCTACAGCAGAAGCAGAACAGCATGTAACGGCGCTTTTTAGTGAAACTGGTATAAGGATCCACTAGCCAGCCATCCCCACCAGCCTTGCAACCTTGATAGACCCAAGAAAGGCAAAAAATAAGCATATGAGAACAGCATGGGCCCCAAATACGATACCGCGCATAACGGGGGCAGAGCATCACACAAGAGGGAGGCAGAGACGTGAAATATTTGTTTGGGTAAGTGAAATCCGTACGGAATTAATATTTCTAAGACGGTTTGCAAACCGTCTTAGAAATATTAATTCCAGTGAAATCCATTCGTCGCCACCTTCACCGCAATGGATAGCACTCCTTGCGACCATCTTGACGACTTGGCCTGCTTTGCTGACCAAGCCTTTGGTCCGCTCCATCGCCCTCTTCTTCGCTAAACTGAAATCTGTCTGCCCTCAGGTGTGTAGATGTCCTTTCAGCTGGGTAAGAAAACCTCTCCGCCGTAACTCTCTGTAAGACATTGAACTCCTCAGCCTCATCTTATCTTTTTTTTTTTCTACATAAACTGAATGAATGAGAAGGAACATGCAAACGCCGCCCCTGACCGGCACAACATTGGGGTATGAAAGCATGCAAACGCCGCCACCCACGTCACAAGAAGGTCGAGAGGAAAAGCAGGGAAGCAAGCGTCAAGGACAGAGGAGACTCTCCTTGCCGTCCAACGGCATAGTGTAGCAGTGATCAGACAGGGCCAAGGGGCCACGACCGCGGCAGCTCAACAGGCGTGACACTGCCTAGCGCCGGGTCCAATCCCCCATGCCACAGGCCGAACTCGCGGAGCACATGACACTGCTGCCAAATCCCAGCAAAGCAAAGCCGCTGCGGGAACAAGGACACTGCCCGCGCCAACCACCCCGGCTGGTCAGGCTCACTGCGCTTGCTCCAACCCCTCTTCTTATCTTTCTGACTTAGGATTCCCACTTCTAATCCCCCCACTCCTCTTCTGGCCACCTTCCACCATTTTCTCACAATTTCCCAAATGCCCTCTATTGTCGGCACCAATGACGGCCAGGGTGCTCTGTACCAGACCATCTCGACTGCGCAGACGGCCATCCATGACCTTTTCCAGCTCATAGAAGCTATGTCCAAGCAGGAGCAGTTCCAGAAGCAGCACCAGCATCAGCTGATGCAGCAGCAGCAACTAACATAGCATCAGCAGCAGCAGCAACAGCAGCAGCTGCCTCAGCAGCAGCATTTGCAGCTAACTCAGCAGCAGCAGTTGCAGCTGACTCAGCAGCAGCAGTTGCAGCTGACTCAACAGCAGTAGTTGCAGCTGCCTCAGCTTCAGTGACTGCAGCATCTGCCTTAGCTCCAGGAACCGCAGCCTTAGCTGCCTCAGCAACAGCAACAGCAGCAGCTGCCTGGACATCTGCAACTTCAGCTGAATCAGCAGCAGTTGTTTCAGCTGCAACAGCATCAGCAAAATGTCTTGTGCGATCAGCCTTGCATTGCCCCGGCACACACAACGCCCACAGCTGCATCTACACCCTCTTTCCTCCATTCCAACACCACAGAGGCATCCTTCTCTCTTCTCCCTTCCCAGCTCACCTCCCAGGGGCGTACATCCACCTGCGGAGCTGAAGTCACTCCTCGGGTCTGTGCTGACGGGCTCGCAGCCGGCCCTCAGCACCAGCTTCTGCCCCTGCCATCGCCCATTTTAGTCTCCCCTGAGAGCTCGTGCTCGGCACAATCCTAAATGGTATGCTTGCCGGTCATCCTTACCATGCGCGCTTGCGCCAGCACCTTCACGGTCGCTCCTTACCCGTCCTTTCCCTGATTCCTTTATCAAGCGGCTCCCGGACCTGACTTCGGAGGAACTGCGCTTTACAGTGAAGCATGTTAAGGCAGAGCCTGCACCCAGTCACAGCATTAGCCACAGCCACAGCTCCAGCTGCGATAACGACACGGCCCATGGCACTGCCTGCTCCCAAATCTTGAACCTGGCTACATCACCTTCTGTCACGACCTGCGTCACACGCACCCGCAAGCGTGTACATGCCCTGTCAAACGTCGATGCTCCAGACACGGTGGCGGCATTTGTTTCAGCGCTGGTCAGGGCAAGTGGGGGAAGTGGGTGTCCAAGATCCGTGAGCCAAAGAAGCGCACCCGCATCTGGCTTGGGTCCTTCGAGTCCCCCAAGGATGCTGCGTGGAAGTACGATGTAGCCGCGCGTATGCTGCGTGGTAAGAAGGCATCGCTCAACTTTCCCAACAACTTGCGCGTTATGGCCCTGCCCCTGGCCATGATCCAGGCAGTGCTTCGTGCAAGTGACAAGACCGTTGGCCCCGTCGACGAGTCAGACATCGCTTGCGGCCTCCGGATCTGCCGCGAGGAACAGCTTGCAGCCGCAGAAGCCAGCTCGGAACCTTTCTTCATCGATGACGGGAGCAAGGAGAGTGGCGGAAGTCACTCGCCTACTCGTTCCTCGTAAGTGCCTGCTGGCCGTTTCCCTCTCTGTCAACGATCCTGGCTCTCGGATGAGCCAGGGGAACGAGGCCGCTGGCTTCCAGAAGACAGACTTTCTGAGCGGATCTGTCTCCTTCCTAGACCAGAAGCAGCTGCAGCAGCAGTGCGTGTGGGCGCCGTCGGTGAGATCAAGCCTCCCACCTGCCATCTTGCCTGTGCTGGATGTCAGCAAGTACGAGAAAACAATTCTCCTAGGAGAAGCAGCAGCTGGCCTGGCCAGCTCATCCTCTCTCTTCTGCATCATCGTTGTCGGGAGCGGCAGCAGCTGAGCTTTGAGACACCATAGTAGCAGCAACAGCAACAGCAGCAGCAGCTCGTCAGTGTCCTTGCTCCTGTTATGGATGCCAATGCAGCAGTTGTGATCACAAGAAGAACCTGGCTCAAGGGAATTCGGGACAATGGGTACAGCTTCATGGGTCTTGCGGCAGGCAACGTCACGGCGCCCTCTTTTGCATAGTCGGAGGCAGCGGCAGGACAGTTGCAGTCGGCACTGAATGAGAACTTCACCGCGGTGGAGCAGCGGCACCTCAAGCTGCTGCTCAAGCTGGTGGTGCTGCCCATTGCACGCAACTTTCTACGGGATCGGTGGTCTGTGTGCGACGTTGCTCTTGTGCCCCCTGTCCCCGTGCAGTGTGGAACGAGACTAGTGGCTGCGCAAACCGCAATTTTGCAGGCTGTCGGCGCCTATAGATAGGATGGTTCCGGCGGAGGGGTGCACTACGTAACTCTTCCTTCTTCCACTATCAAGTCAACTTCCTAACCACTTCCATGCCCAACCTCTCAACACTCGCTCTCTCCCCCCCCTCCCATGTGCCGCCCTCAAGCCCCTCTGGCACCATGTCTCCACCATGTCTCCACCTTTGCTGTGGGCGCCCCAACGCCCACCACTTCCCCCGTTCTGCCTCATTCACCACCTCCTTCATCCATTGTCATTGCCCTGCACGGATACACTCCCTCCCTCCTCGTCTCATAAGGGGTCCATTATGTGCTCGGGGAGATGGGCCACGCTCATCCCTTCCATCCGTCCTACTACATCTCTCTTCTTGCGGGATAGACTGACGCCCCTGAGCGTGCTATCTTGCCCACTATTGGTAGTCGGGACCCAGTCTATCGGCAGTTCGCCAACCTTGCGAGGTTGGCGGCGGAGGTTGGTTAGTGGATTCATGTCCCACACTACCTGAAATGGTGCCTACACCGGCTCCTTCTAAGGAGTATGACGGGCTCTAGCCTAAGTCATCGCCAAAGCACGCTTGGGGTGGCGTGTGCAAGGTGCGGTTGGGGTTTTTTCCTCCGTTGCAAAAAAAAAAAATTAAAAAAAAAANCCGTCCTCTGCGGTCACTGCAACAGCGGCTGCTTCTGCCTCAGAAGCATCAGCAGAGAAGGATGCAGGGGCCACAGACACAAGCCAAGGCAGCAGAGCCCAGCTCAGGAGGGGCGGGGTGAAGCACAGGGCCCTACTGTGTGTTTCAGCTGCTGCTACGAACACATCCAGACACTGCTGCTGCCGCAATCGACGTGGGCATCAAGGTCATTGACTGGCCTGACACGGATTCGGCACACAAGGCACTCAACTTCTGCACTGGTATCATTGCCCTGCTTGAGCTCACCTCCGCGAGTACAACAGGGCAGCTGCAAGGACATGAACTGCAGCAGCAGCAGCAGTAGTTGCCAGGCATGGGCCCCTTGCCTGCTGGTTTGCTGGCGCAGCTATGGGATGCAGTAGATCGAGTGATGTTTTCAACGGCCATTCAGGCGCTCACGCTCGAGAGCAACGCGGCAGGGCAGGCGGTCATTCTGAGTCTTCTGTGCGACATCTACATGTGTCTGTAGCCCATCACTTCCGCCCCGTGGGAGGTTCTGCTTTCTCTTCCTGGAGTAGCGTAAGAAACGCTCGCAAACTTTCAGTAGGCACTCATGCACACAGGCAGCGCCAAGGAGCAGCGCTCGGCATTCCGCTAGCTACTGCAGGGTGTGGACAGCTCAGAAGAGCAGCACCACCATCACCAATGTGTCCTATGACGGTGAGAGTCGGAGATCAGCGGACCGCGTGGGAAGCAATGGTGCCAACTATGTGCCAGGCCAGGATGGAGACGCCATTGGTCTGGCCAGCCTTCGTTCTGCTGCAGGAACCAGATGAGACATGCACTTACTGCATCCAACAGGCTGCATGACCTAATCTGTTGGCCTCTCACATTGCTCCCTGTATGAGCATCTTACGTCACCTAGTCCTGAAACTTCATGAGGTAAGGTGTATCTTCCAATTGAAGGAAAGTTTGTCAGGCTCCATTCATTTTTGTCCTCTGAATTTGTTGAATTCTGCTCTGGAAGTGAGCTTTCCAGTCCTTTACTAAATAAATTTGATAAAAATATCATACAAAAAATTCTGACAGTTCTGTGGGTCGCTTGAGAGGTCAAACCTGAGATTGACCACAATTCAATATACGGCAGATACCGGCCAATACTGAGCAATATCAAGATTTTCAATGTGTTNCCCAGTCTATCGGCAGTTCGCCAACCTTGCGAGGTTGGCGGCGGAGGTTGGTTAGTGGATTCATGTCCCACACTACCTGAAATGGTGCCTACACCGGCTCCTTCTAAGGAGTATGACGGGCTCTAGCCTAAGTCATCGCCAAAGCACGCTTGGGGTGGCGTGTGCAAGGTGCGGTTGGGGTTTTTTCCTCCGTTGCAAAAAAAAAAAATTAAAAAAAAAATTTGCAGGCTGTCGGAGACGTGAGCCAGCAGACTGCAGCCGCTGTCAATGCTGGAGGGGCCCATAATCATGCACTGAAGAAGGTGGCAGTAAGAGAAGAAATTTTGAAAAGAATGTCTTGCACAACTTCTAGAGAGAGTTCTGCAATCTGCTTGCGCTGACCAATCCGTCCTCTGCGGTCACTGCAACAGCGGCTGCTTCTGCCTCAGAAGCATCAGCAGAGAAGGATGCAGGGGCCACAGACACAAGCCAAGGCAGCAGAGCCCAGCTCAGGAGGGGCGGGGTGAAGCACAGGGCCCTACTGTGTGTTTCAGCTGCTGCTACGAACACATCCAGACACTGCTGCTGCCGCAATCGACGTGGGCATCAAGGTCATTGACTGGCCTGACACGGATTCGGCACACAAGGCACTCAACTTCTGCACTGGTATCATTGCCCTGCTTGAGCTCACCTCCGCGAGTACAACAGGGCAGCTGCAAGGACATGAACTGCAGCAGCAGCAGCAGTAGTTGCCAGGCATGGGCCCCTTGCCTGCTGGTTTGCTGGCGCAGCTATGGGATGCAGTAGATCGAGTGATGTTTTCAACGGCCATTCAGGCGCTCACGCTCGAGAGCAACGCGGCAGGGCAGGCGGTCATTCTGAGTCTTCTGTGCGACATCTACATGTGTCTGT